>CAJNJA010010036.1:247-14445 GCA_905231915.1 Symbiodinium necroappetens
TCTCTCCCCGTCCCCCTCCATGTCTCCTTACATAGGTTTGTATATCCCCTTCGTTCCCACTACTTGTCTGGATAAGGCTGAAAGAAGAGAAGAATGCTGGAGATGATCAGCTGCCTGCACCGGTGCCGCCGCTGCCTGCCCCAGGACACGATGCGCGGTGGGCATTGGTAAATTATAGATAACTGTACAGGACATGCATAGCTGGATAGGGAACATAGATATACAATGCACATCGGAGCGGTGTGGATACTGGTATTTGTGGTGCATACGTGTATACGTGAAGACACATAGACATGTACATGAACATGTGTATAAACGGATAGACAAAGATTTCGGTGTGTGTATATATATATGGACATGGTATATAAGTTTATAGTTAGTTTGTTTGTTTATGTATATGTATAGTTATTATAAGCATATACATATACATACACATATACATACATATATATATATATACATAGACGTCTCACCGACATATATATTTATATACGCATATGTGTTTGTATGTGTATATATATATATGTACACGTATGCACACTCACACACATAAATGTCCAAATGTGTGTGTGTATAGATATATACATGCATACATATATATGTACCTCTATGTAAGTTTGTAGATACACTTATCTCTGTCTCTACATATATATATATATGTATATACATATACATAGACTACAGGTCTATACATCTGTATATTTTTTAGATACAGAGCTCCAAATAGACGTGCAGATACACCTATATATATATATGTATATATATATATGTATATATATATGTATATATATATATACATTTATTTATTTACTTATTTAGAGAGAGAGAGAGAGACACCTAAATACAACCATAACTAAATATCATATATATATATGTATATATAGATATGTATATATATAATATATACATACATACATGGGTATATGTGTAGATATAGATACACACACACATGCATGTAAGCTTGCACACACGCATATGCACATTGTCCATAGACCGAAGGGTTGTGATATTGGTGTGAGTGTGCTTGTGCAAGAAACTGGTTCTCTGCTTAGCATTCGCATCGTGAGCTATGTATGTATGTATGTATGTATGTATGTATGTATGTATGTATACATACATACTGCTTAGCTTTGCAGGATCCATGGTCGTGAACCCTGACACGATGGAGACCCAGGTGATGGATGTGGAGTCTGGGGATTTCCCGCTCATCGATGTGCCTGTGCTTCATCGGGTCAGGGCAGTCCAAACATGTGAACCCGTGACAAATCGAACATCATAAGGTAAAGCCCGTGTCGCCGGATAAGACCGATGACGGTACGAAGCCTGTCATGCCTCGTGCAGTGCCTCAGTTCGATATATAAGGTTTGCATTCGTTCGCTTTGGGACACTGAAGCGAGTCCGGTACTTGAGCGGGCTCAGGTTCTCACGCGCACGCAGCAGCTGCAGATGAAAAACGATCAGAAGAAGGACAGGGCCGAGGCAAAAGCCAGGGCAGCTGCTGCCAAGCTGGGGGAAAGGTCCTGGAAAGGGCTCCGATGGTGGGGCTGGGAAGAGCCACGGGAAGGGCTCCGATGGTGGCCCTGCGAAAGGGCCTGGAAAGGGCTCTGATGGTGGCTGTGGGAAAGAGCCTGGAAAGGGCTCTGATGGTGGCCGCGGTCGCGGTGGCCGTGGTGGCCGTGGTGGCCGAGGCCGTGGAGATGCTGCAAAGCCTCCTCTTCGCCGGCAGCTGTTCCCTGAGGAGGAAGAGGATGCAGCTGAGCCGAACAAGAAGGGCAACGCCAGCAAGAAGGAGGCCAAGGCCAAGGCAGGTCACAAGCGAGCCCGGGCTATTGAGGCAGCGGAGGACCTGACGATGCCGACAGATTTGGGCTGGGATGCTGACGAGGATGTTGAGTTGGCTGAGGCTCCCAAGTTGCCGTTGTCACCTCAGGTGGTGGTCGGCGCCACGCCGAGAGTGCTTCGCAAAGGCCGCAGCCGCTGCCCAAGCAAGTTGGCTGGCCTGCTGACTCCTCGAGCCCATGCGCTGGCTGGTCGCACACCGAACAAGAAGCCCAAGGTTGCAAAGCCTGTTGTGCGGAAGGTGCCGGTGTGGCAGACAGAGGATGGCGAGCTCAACGAGAATTGGGTGGATGAGGCTACCAAGAAGCGCATCACATTCCTCCTGACAGACATTGAGTCTGCCACCTTCGAGGATGTCAAGGCCCACCTCCTGGCCCATCGCCGTGACTTCAAGAAGACGCAGGTGACGTCCTATTGGACGAGGAGTGCAGTGGGCTTGAAGCTCCTGTTGGACCCCTGCCGACCGCAGATGTGCACGGTCACCTTCAAGAAGGACTTTCCCAACAAGTGGAACCACACCATGGTTGCGGCGTATGCGGTTGTTCTCAAGCTTGTTTCTTGGTCTCAAATAACCTATATATAGATTGTCGCAATGGAGAATTATCTCCAGGAATGTCCTTCAGTGTTCATTTGTCTTGTTACGGTTTGTGAGTTAGGTGGTCATAGCCTTAGATGTAACAACATCTCTATCGAACTCCTAAATAGATAGGATTGTTTTGGGACAGGGTCTCGTAGTGATTGTATGGTAGGATGTAGATACTAGAACATGTTTGTAGTATATACGAGGATTCGACATGATGTGTGACCACACACGTATGTGTTGCTAATGTTGATTGCCCGGCTACATCTATGTAAATATATATATATATATGTACAGACATGTATGTATGTATGTATATATATATATGTGTGTGTACATATATAGGTGAACATGTTTAGGCAAAGGTACTTCAATTTACATGCACCTGCCGATGTGCAACCTGCCTGCTTGCATGCCTTCAGACCTACCTAGATGCACTGTGCATACACGCATCATAACCTAATATAGATACACACATGCACATGGCACATACACACACATAACTATAAATACCCACGCACTTAACAACCATACCTATATGTGGATGCTTACAGAAGCAAGGATGAACATTTGTCTGTACAATAATCGATTGACCGACTTACTGGTCCACTCTCGTTCAAACATAGACATGTATGTATGTATACTCGATAGAGAAACTGAGCATCCACATATGTACCTTAGAATAGGGGCTAGCATGTGGACGACTTCAACATCCGAGGCTGAGGTGATGGAGCAGAATGACAAGGACCATGCGATCTTCGACCTGAGCCGTGTGGATGATCCGAGGGGCCATTTCCAGACCAACCTCGCTGTGGCCTATGCTAGCGGCCTCGCTGCCCTGAAACAGGTTTTGCTGGAAGACTCCAGCTGAGTTGCAGGACTGGGTGTCCAGGTCTTAGAAGCTCTGACTGTCTTATCGTGTATGTATACTGACAGCATTGCACTACCGGGTACTCGTCTTTTTTTTGACATGCTTTAATGCAGCATGCAAGCCTTATGTGTACATACCCGCCCATGCAGAGCCTTGCCCTGGACCCCACCTGGTGATGCATTCCTTCTTGCCAGGGGCCGGTGCGCAGTAGAGCATGCTCCTTAGATCAGGTAGCTGTGTGTGCATGTGTGCGTCTTTGCACATGTGCTGGAGTGTGATGTGTGCCGTCGGCAAGTGAATGATGCAGGGTGCTGCATGGCTATAGGCTAGCGAAGCCTGGTCGTGCAGAGACGATGATCCAACAAGGGGCCTGTGAAAAGAATGTGCTATGCGCTGCTCCCTACACACCCAGTTGTGATCTTGTGCACCTCTGTGACCGAACATGCTTCCACACGCGGTCTCTGCACAGCTTAGATAAATTCTGCAAGCATGCCATGTGCTGCCCAGGTTTGACATGCCGTCCTTACGGGGCCACCGGAAGTTCGCAAAGCTGGGTGTTCTGAAGGAGCACGAACGTCTGGCTGGCTTGCTTACATGTCCTTCTAGATTGTCAGGTCTTGCGAAACTTCCGTGTCTGTTTCATAGAAATATTGACAGAGCTTTTTGCAGCATACAGAAGCTATAGTGTCGCGAGGGTAAGTTTGCTAACAAGGGACTATCGCATCATAGTTTGGATGTTAAATGTAGGACAGTTTATAGAACATATGATTGGAGTTACAATCGGATCATGCTCGACACCCTCCTCAATGGATCTCCTGAGCTCGATATGCCGAGTGTCAGCATCTGCCAAGAACTCTCGTGTCAGTCCATGTGCATAGTGTTTTCGATCTCCCAAATCCAGTTGAGAGGCCATCCCACCTGAGTTGCAAGTTTCGATGTGCTGGCATCCATGTGGACAGCAGCAGCAGCGGGGTTCAGGATATCAGGCTAGGTTTCCTCCAGGTGTGTATGTCAAGGGTTCAACAATGACAGTTCCAGTTATCAGCCTATATAATTAGATGGGTTATGCCATAATGCCAAACTATTGCATCGGGGTTCTGGTGAGTTTTCTGTCGCACGGGGCTACTCCGGTAATGCCCGGCATGGATCTGGCACCTCTCTTTTATCGCCTACGTGCTTTGGGGGCGCCGAAGGTGACAGGGCTCGACAATGTGTTGTGTGACTCCGCCCTTTCCAGAGCATGTTAAGACTGTAGCTTTCTTGTTTAGGATATTACTGCCAATGTCTCATCCGAGAGCCTCTGTGAGCCTGTATTCTAAAGTATGCTCTTTGGACAAATCAGTTGTAACCAATACACGCCTGATACATCCCCGAGTCGAACTTGGGTGGGAACTCCACGCGCTACTTGAACACTATAGGTAGGCACATCAGCTCATATCAGCTAGCACAGAAAGCCAAGCAAGGACCCTAATTTCGTGCTGCCGATGTACTGTATGTACAATGTAGGCCTCTCGGTCTCCCTTGGTAGATGTCTCTCGAATATCAACCACGGGCAGGTCTAGACTAGCCCTATAAACCCTAAACCCCAAATGGTTGCTCCTTTTTCGGGTCATGGCTTTCGTGTCTAGGGATTTCTAAAGCTTTTCAATCGAACCCCCCCTAGACCTAAACCTTGCAACCCTAGAAGCCCTAAACCCTAAACACCCTAAAAGCCCTAAACCCCTAAACCCTAAAAACCCTAAACCCTTAAATCCTAAACACCCCGTAAACCCCTAAACCCTTCCTAGCCTTACGCCTCGCTTGCCGGCCGAACATGTGCATGTAAAGTACATGTTTCTTTGTGCACATATGTCTATGTATGTATGTATCTATCTATGCATGTATGTATGTATGCATGTATGTATGTATGTACATACGTATGTATTTATGTATGTAATATATGTATGTATGTATGCATGTATGAATGTATGTATTTATGTCAGTCTGTGTGTATGTTTGTATTTATGCTTGTATGTATGTAGGTATGTATGTATCTAGATATGTATGTATGTATGTATGTATGTATGCATGCATGTATGTATGTATGAATGTATGCATGCATATATGCATGTATGTATGATTGTGTGTTTGTATGTATATGTGTGTGTGTGCATGTGTGAACGGGGATATAATATAACATATTATATTATAGTATGAACTAATAATAACCAATACAATATAACAGAATAGAATGGAATATGATACAATATAATCTAATATAATATATAATATAATACATATGATATATTAAAATATACCAGATTAGACTATAATATAAGAATAGAATGGAACATAATATATATATATATACACAGATATATATATATGTAAGATTATATACCCATGTACTTAGGTGCTTACGCAACTGCACAGGTATATGTGTATGCGTGTATGTTCATATATATTCGCACGAATGGATATCTTATTTTATCTTAACCTATATTGATCTATGGAGCTGTGGGTATTGAAACATAGGTGACTACAGGTTCATACACATAGACATTATATGTTGATACACCTACAAATGCATCGATGTGTATTTTCACCTACGCATGTATATGTGAACATGTGTGTATAGACATACACACAAAAGTATATACAGCGAGACATATGTGAATACCCAAGACCAAGGTTCTTCTCCTCACCATCCTGTTGCTTTCATGGACGGAGTGGCACGATGCAGCTCTGCAGGCAAGTGCCCAGGGACGGACTTGAGATTGCTTTAGGGGCTTCGGTTTATTCAGTGGGAAAGGAGAGGATCCTCTACATTCCTATAGGTCCAGCTAGAGAATGTCGCTGAAATGGTTACTTGGGGTCCAAGCTTCAGAGGTCAGGACTGTTTAAGAATTTGTAGGATGCCTCGTGTAGTGGTCAACTCCACTAGACTGAGAGTGTGTGAATACTTGGTTCTTTTCGGGTTTAGGGTTTAGGGTTTATTCTGATCCAGGGTGCACATGCCATGCTCAGAAGTCTGGTATGTTCTGACTCTGTAATGCATGCTAATGATGCATTGTGTTTAAGAGTTGCCTGTATGTACAAGCTGTGCTGTTGTCTGTATGCGACTATAACCCTGCAATGAACTGCCCTATCATGCATAGCTGTACCGGGAACTTCCATGCATAATCGGACTGCCAAGAATAGTTCTTCTGGACATGTGTATGTACGTGTGTTATGCATGCCTTTTGTAAGACCCATCTATAGGTGTGTAGACTGGACATACACAGCTCATGCATGGTGTCTAGATAGACCGAGATATGTGTGCACACTCTCGACATGTCGACTTGTCTGCAGCTGGCGGCGAGTAGCTCGCAGAAGCTGTCAATTTCGCCAGGGTGCAGCGATCGATGGTCTTTCAGCCTGGGGTATTGGATGCTTGCAGTGGGTGCTGTGCTGGTTTGTCGTAGGGTTGCTGGCAAGTCCTAGGTAGAGGTCTGGGGTCCCAGGAATCAGCTTCTGTGCCTACATACACGTCTAGGCCGTTGCTATAAAGACGTAGCATGGAGCTATCCTGGTATTGAGGGATCTGACATAGAGAACCCTGGACCTGGACTTTATAAGCAGCAGTCACTTTCACCTTCACTCCAGCACCCTCGGTATTCCTAGCCGTTCTAGCCGTAGTGAGCCTAGTACTGATTTCCTACGGCCAGGTCTGCTTATTCCGATATGTAGTTGTATGTAAGAAAGGTATCTAGACATACCCTAAGACTGGAGACTTCCTTGTGAATCCTGTTCTAGAGACAAGAAGCAAATTGTCGTATACAATACTGCGACGTGTCTCGTGCTCCAGGACAGCGGCTCTTACAGCTTTATCGAGATGTTTGCGGGCAAGGCTGAAGCAACACGGATGATGAGGTACGCGGGGCATTGTGCGGCCAAGCTAGATTACAAGTATCATGTGGCATCTCCTGGAAAGCAAAACTACATGGATATCTTGACGCCAGCAGGGTTCCTGCACCTCGGTCTTCTTATGTAAAGCAGCAGGAGTGATGCATGCAAGTTTGTAAAATCGAGCTCCACTCGTCAGACACTACCCAATCTAAGACTGTATACTGAATTTGTAAAATGGAAAAAAAAGAAACCTTCACATTCTGTCAAACGGCACATCCCAGGCTGGCAGTGTCCACTGTGCTCCGTGGAGATCCTCGAGGATTCTGGTGCCATTTTGGCATCAAATGTGGCAGCTGGAGTCAGGTCAGTCAAGGGACATCAGGAAGGTCGGTGTTTACAGCTTTGGGAAATGAGGATCAGACTTTCGTTCGTGAAGGTAACTGTATGGCCGCACGGACGCTTTGAAGCATTAGACAACTGCATATGGCTGCATATGAGTCGACGACTAAATCAAGCGGTGCATCAGCTGATAGCGGAAGCCAGTTGTTCCGCAGTGCTCAGTGTTGCATGTATGTTAGCCGATACCCCTGCTAGCATCCTTGCCACTTTGCTTATCCAGCACCAGTCGTGATCGAGTACTCAACCGACTCAACCCAGGATGAGTCTCTTGCTGCTTCTGGTGACAGCCCTCAAAGGGGCGTGGTCAGTTGAGCAGCCAAGCGGCAGCTTCCTGGAGTACTTCCCGCGCTTCCGCTCTGTGATGCAAGCATTGGGTGAAGGTGCAGTGCCTCGGCTTGGCTAGACTCGCACATTTGAAAGTCAATTAGATTTGACGGCTGATGCTAATTACTCAAGGCTCGGGTTTCTTTCTAGAAGATTTCGGGCTGTCTGCTTCGGGGTTATCTTGCTTTGTCTTCGCTACACAAGGTAGCTTCATAGTCATGCTTGTGAGTGGGGGTGGGTGCTGGGTCTTATAGGGACGGATGTCGATCTACCCAGTGTATATATATACATATATATATATATACATACATATATGGGCTAGGTCGTCACACTGTTCAGCCCTTTGCTCAACTAATGATTCAGTATGTTAAGTACATATACTTGATCGTGTGCCTACTGTCTCCGAGAAGACTGTATAGAACCAGCTGCGGGAACCCCCCCCCCCTATATAATGGGAATAGACAGCCTAGTGTATGCATGTTTCCAGTGAGCTTAGGGTTTATATAGGGCTTAGGGTTCAGGGTATATAGGGCTTATCTAGGGTTCAGGATATATTGGGCTTATTGGGTTTAGAGTCTTAGGGTTTTAGGGTCTATAGGGCTTATATAGGGTTTGTAGGGCTTATCAGGTTTAGGGATTGGGGTTCATGCAGGTTTGAGGGTTGAAGATTTAAGGTACACAAACCTACTTGTTGTAGGGTCCCTCTACAGTCTATAGATCTGGGTTCTTAGATGAAGAAGAAAAGGAAAGAAGTAGGTTGCAATCCAAAACCCAAGCCCTGCACCCCAAGCTCCCTTCTCCTCCCCTAGAACCCCTCATCCCATTCTAGTCCGAAGCAAAAAGTGCTGCTCTAGGCACACCATCTACTTGTTAAGCTTGTGTTCTGACAGTACGGCCTAGCTTTGCTATGCAGGATAATGCTGTGTTATGTACCTCTGCATCATTGTTGCTGATGACCTAATACAGATCCACCGGAACACACAATAAGGTGCTCGACATCCTCTGCACTTGAGTCACTAGAAGCCCCTGGAGTGTGGATGTTCGGATGTACATGAGCCCCCGGGATCCTAAATGAAATAGTGCCTTATAGAGCTGTATCGGGCCAGGGTTCAGGGTTTAGGTTTCCTGCGCTTTCAGGACTTGTCAGGATTTGTCAGGTTTATCAGTGTATAGGTTTTTAGGGCTGTGTAATACTGTAGACAGTCCTCTAAAAAATAATATGAATTTTATGTATGTCTATCTATACATACATACATACATACATACATACATACATATGTATATATATATATATGTATGGCCTATGAAAGGTGGCGAAGTTTGACAGGATTGTATAGTATAAGGGTGTTATCAGGATTATGTAACGCTGGTTTAGGAGGCTTGGTAAAAATGTTGGAAGGCTGGTATGGAACGAACTACTTTCAATACAACACCATAAGAAGGCACTCCTTGTGACCCTTACTCAAATCGTCATATCACGGTTTGGTTTTAGCTAGGATTCCAATCCCTTCCGTTACAAGCCCAAAGCATTAATGTTGGTAAATTTGTTGGTGGAATCAAATTTCAGGTTCTTCTCACCTAGCTACTTTCTGTCCAGGCTCGGAGGTAGCGTTTGCGAAGTGCAAGCCAAAGTTTGCTGAAGCCTTCAATTAGCACGTCTTAAAATTCATGCGAGTCTCAGGGAAGCGCCCACTGGAATGTCCCCCCAGTAGAAAACCACTCCAAACTGTCGAATCCCATTAAACATGTTCCTCGTGAGCCCTGACACTTCGAGCCATCCCCTAATGTATCTAATGTTATGTGTGAGGCCTGAAATCTGTTCTGCGGTCTCCAGTATCCTCCTGTAGCCATGTCTTGAAATTGCAATGGTTTGAATGTATAGCTGGATGGACACACAGGCTAGATAGTTGAAAGCACCATAGGATTCGTGTTGGTCCGAAGCTACTGAAGGGTCTCAGGCAATGTAGATGGATACATAGTGCAAGTTATGTAGCCTCGAGTGCTTTGTGGCCACGCCACATATGAGCTTCAAACTGCAATAACTTATGGAAGATGTATAGCTTTCGGGATGGCAGGGCTTGAACTTGAGACAGCATCCATATTACACGGGGGACCCTGCTAGTACTGGTTTTATGTTGCGAACCCGAGAAACAGGCATACTGTGGCAATCATCCTCACTTTGCTGGCTACCCAATCACGCATTGCATAGTGTCGCGAATCTGCCCAGAAGCAGCTGAAGGAGGTGCCACTGGGCCACACAGACTTGGCGATGTCGGACGGCTCATGTGTACATCCATCCATCCTGCCGAAGTGGTTCGATCTAGCTTTGTTTTTATTGGCTAGTGGGCTCTGTTGAGACAGTACCTACACCAAGGTCGGCATGAGCTTGTGTTGCATCTGTTCAGAAGCTAGGTGGTGTAGAATATATAGTTCTGCACTGCATGTTTCTGTATGGGCACCGAAATGTCGCGAGCTCCAGGAACCAGACAGTGTTCACCGTGCATAGACACCTCTGCTATCTGCGATCATAGCATGCCGGCACATGGTGGACATGAGGTGATCGTGTGTTGGTTTTGGGTGGCAATGTACGTTCTCCGATGTGCTTCTCTGGGTGTCTAATGGATGTGTACCTCTCTTAATTGGATGACACCATGTATATATAGCCCCCAACACTGACCTGCCAAGGTTTCCAAAGTGACCTGGCACATGTGGCACTATGGAGCTCCTACGCCAAAGCCGCACTGGGCGTTTGCCAATGCGAGTGCCGTAAACCAGCTCTACAAGGGGCCGCTTCGGGATTGGCAGGGCTATTGCAAGAATCACCCAGACAGAGTTCGTACAAGCCGCCGCTATGTAGACAAGCGGGGTGTCAAGCGGTACCACGGCAACAAGAACCTGAAGTCGACAGAGTAGGGTCCTCAGAAACATTTTAGTCAGGTGTTATATCTCTATATAGTCATTGTACATCAATCAGACTCCGACGAGAGTCGGAGTGATCGACTACTTAGTTCAGAACGATGTATACACGTATATAGGGTTGGATTGGGATGCTGAGGTCTAGAGTAGGGTCCCTATCTAGGGATTTTATAACGTCTCTTTACAAGCCCTGTAGGGTTCAACCTATCTCAAAGCAGCCCCAATCAGCCCAACAACCCTTATACTGTGACACTTAAGTACATCATGGTCGGACACCTAGGCTTGAAACTTGTCGTGCCCTCGCAAGCATCAACAAATCCCACCTCGAATGTATCCTTGTCACCATGTAACAGCTTCTCACCTCATCCCTCAGGAACTATCCGCCACAATTCGGCTTGCGCCTCGTGGAGCTCCACGACCAGGTGCTCGCGACGCAGCGAGGCACACCTGAGCTGCCGAAGGATTTGCCCACGGCTGTGGATACCTTCAGTATGATGAGTTTCGATGACTTGTGGGAAGATGCGAACATGGTAGAGTGCATCCGATACATTCGTGGGGGTACCTCTTTACGAATCCCGGAGAACTTCCGTCCTTTGCTGCCTACGAGACTTTGAGCTGTGCTCAGCCCTAGAGCATGTGCACAGTGCTTGTTGTTTGTAGAGTGTAGATTGTGCTACACCTAATTAAGGCAACGGAGCTGGGCTCTTGATTTACACTGATGGGATCCGGTTAGTCTATAGGGTTGCTAGAGGTGAGTCAATTCCCTTATCCCGTGACTATGTAGCACTTGATAGCCTTCCTGTTCGACCTGCAAGTAGCCCGGTCTGCTCCAAGCCGTTCCTCTCGTACAATACAATTAGAAGAGGATTCCTGGTGCCCAGTGTTTCCAACTGCAATTCTGCTGTCTATGTTACACTACAATACAGTTATCATAGGTTTTAAGATACTAGGGAGAGAAATAACCCGGTAATACCCGTAACCTACCCGTAAACACCCGTAATCTACCCGTAAACGCCCGTAACCGCATTAAGAGAAACCCGGTTTTTTTTAACCCGTATTTTCTCTGCCCGTATTTTAACCGTAACCTACCCGTAAAAAGGCGTAACCAACCCGAAAAATTTTATGGGTTATTTTGGTGCTACATCATGCAAACTAAGACAAACTTTTGCTAGGTTTGAACCACTGATGCTGGGGTGTGTTGCTACATGTTCCATATCCAAGCTAAGTGGGTCCTTTGGTGTTGGAATCGAAGCCTAAGCCTCTTTGGTATGTTCCTTAATGTTTACATTAACTACTGATATGGTAGATCCTGTTCCTGTACCGATAGCATAAACTAACACCAGAGTAGATCATCTTCCTGACAGATCTCACCATGTACCCACTGAGTAGATACGGCTCCTGAACAGTGTAGCATTGCACTTATGCAGTTGGAAACAAGTCCGTGCATGTTGCACCAGTCACTATAAAGAGTTTACATAAGTTCCTCGGTGTTAAAAGTGACCCGGCCCTCTGGTGGGATTGTTCCACCGCAACGGCATGCAGCATGCCACTATTTGAGACCAGCAGCAGCTGAATGTCGCCACGCAATGACTTGTCCTGCAATGTTGTGTGGCCACACATAGCTTTTGAGCTCGTGCACTGCTTGTTGTGCCCTGTGCTACCCCTAGGGTTCCCACGCTCTGTCGAGATGGGCAAAGCGGGAGCCGATAGCAGGCTTGCTTCCAGGATGTGGAGCTGCTCTGAGCTTCAAGCAGGCATGCGACAGGTGATGGCGGAAGGGAGTGATCCTGAGGAGCTTCGTCAGCTGGAGGTCGGGGCTCTATATTGGCTTCACACATTTAATTGTGCTGTGGTCTTCGGTTTCGATTCTTGTCCCCGCTCGGCCTGCCCTTGGGTCCTTCAATCGATCCAGGCTCTGGATGCTGAGCTCGCGGAACTAGAGCTGCAGGCCATATGAAGTCCCACCTTGGTTGTTGTGTACTCATGCACTATACATACTTCACTAAATAAACATCTGCTGCAAATCCCCTGCTGTCTGGGCAGGAAAAGCAGCTGGTGCAATCTGCTGATACCCAGCCGGCCCTTTGTCTTCAGGTACACATTTAGTGAGTGTAACATGTCTCCACCTACTCTTCATGTACCGTGTTGCACATTATACACGTGTTTGTATAGTGATGCACAATGCACATACATGCATTGACTAGCAGTCAAGGCCACTGAGCTCGACCTCAAGGAGTTCGAGAAGCCCGATGCTAGCACGGCCACCCCTCCCCGCTCGAACTCACCGTCTTCCCTGGCTACGAGTGCCCAGAGCCAGGACCTTTAAGCACAGCTAGCCGCATGCACTCTATCCTGGGAGATCCCTGCATGGGCTTTAATTTGCTTGGATCTTACAAATAATGTGTGCAAGGAGCTGGCAGAGCTCGAGACACGTGTGAGGAAGATGGTCATCAGTGGCAGCATGAGCCTGGACACTGCTAGCGCAGTCTTGGGCTACCGGATCACAGGCTGCAGTCCAGAAAAGAAGAAGGCCCGCACTGAGAACACCAAACCTGAGCCCACCCACGACCACGACGACACAGAGGCTGGCATGGATGGCCTGAGTGACCGAGGGCCCCCGAATGACTGTCCCCCCGAGGCCAGGTGATGCTGTGTCCTAGCCTGCATGCTTCTGACTTGTCTGCTGTATGCCTGATCTGTGCAACAACCAGCATCCATATGGAATAGCGAACACACAGGAGGAGAGCGAAGCCGAGGAGAAGGATGAGCAGGAAAAGGAGGAGAAAGTGGAGTACACCGCCGACGGTGTGCGTAGGAAGACCCGGGCAGCGAGGAACGCGAAGCTTCGCCGACTTCGCCAGCGCCGCAAGAACGGGACGCTGGCTGTGCCCCCTTGGTTGCATGAACTGTGGAAGGCCGGAAACCACTCTGCCCTTTCCCTGCAGTACGAGGACGCTGGCTACGACAAGGACCGATTGTTGCACGGTCCAGGTGGCTCTGAATCAATTAAGTAATTCTCTGGGCTTTCTTGAGAGTAAGTTGGGCAAACAAGTCCATGTCAGCTACATAGACCGAAAACATACCTCCATGTGAGATCTATATAGTGCCCAGGTGTATATGTATGTATGTATGTATATATATATATAGTGTATAGTGTCTCTTTGTTTCTAGGTCTTTATGCACATTATACCTAGTGGTGCTAGGATGCAGTACATGTTAAATAGCCTGTCTCACGATCCTAGTGATGGCAAATGTTAACTCCTGGCCCATCGGACAAAGGCCTGAGGAACGGCAACCGTCACGAACATCCCCGCAGGACAGATTCATGACCTCGGTGCAGAACAGCATCAACAAGCGCGACAAGAAGACATGCTCCGTCGAGGAGGGATGGTACTCAAAGGA
>CAJNJA010010037.1:0-14445 GCA_905231915.1 Symbiodinium necroappetens
ATATTAGGATTCATATACAGAACCCTAATAAAGACACAAGGTTTCTTAATCAGGTTCCAATATTCTCGGTTCTGGAGTACCATACTTGAATACTGTTTTATTGGACCTGTTTCTTAACGGAACCATTATAAAATAAAAGTCTATACTTTTATTATTGGACCTGTTTCTTAAAGGGACCATTATAACATAGAAGTCTATACTTTGTTTCTCCCTGGTTACTTCAAGTTCCAGGATGTGGAGGGCGCGCCGGAGGTGCGATGGTGCAAGCATTGCCAGGCCCAGTCCCAGAGACCAAATTTCAAAAGCCCTTGTTGCAGGATTTAGGGTTCAGGGTTCAGGGTTTAGGGTTCAGGGTTTAGGCTTTAGGGTTTAGGGTTTTCAGCTGAGTTCTGGAAGTCGGGCTTGCTTAACTAGCTTCGCATTCTCCTACGTTGCTGCTCTTGGTCATCGTGCTGCTCCAGAACCGACAGCAACAGCCACCCCGAAAACTGCAACAGCTCACTGCAAGAATCTGTCCTCGCTTTGAAGATTTCTCGGGCTCAGTTGGTGAAGACCTATCGCGTACACCATTGCTCTACCTGCCAGCGGTGCATCAAGAAGATGGACCACCACTGCACCTCTTCTGGAGTGTATTCAAAGTTTTTTCGTTTAGTCAGAGTGCACATTGAAGTGGGAGTCTCCGAAAATAAGGGGTACCTTTGTTTTGGGGTCCTTATAATAAGGATCCTAGGGTACTATATTAGGGTCCCCTGTTTTCGGAAACCCCAAGTGACCCTGAAGGCCCTGAAGGCCCTGAACCCCAGCCCCGACTTCCCTTAGCCCTATAGTAAACCCCCAAAAAGTTGGAAACCAGATTAAGGACAAAGAGTGCTGGGATTCCCTATACATGGCTCTTTAAGGATTGAGGCTATTGGGTTTCCAACTTTTGGGCTTCTACTCTAAACTCCCCCTGAACCGTAAGCTCCCAGGGGCCCCAAGAAACCCTGCAAACCCTTGCCTGCCCTGGAAGGGCTTCGGAGTGCAGGCGACGGAAACTACAAAACCCAACAACAAAAAAATCAAACAAACTAACACAACAGAAAAGTAACAACAAACTTAAAAAAACAAAGACACTGCTGCACTTTCCTAAGCCCTGGGATTTTGTGAGGGTGTTTTTCCAAGAGCCAGAGGCCGGGTCTCTTGCAGAAAGCGCCACAGGAAGCTGTCCGTAGAACCTCCTTCTTTCACAATTTTTGAACGACCTAAATAGGACTTTAATGGGTCTTGTAGGGTTTAGGGGTTTAGGGTTTTAGGGCTTTAGGGGTTTAAGGTTTAGGGGTTTAGGACTTCATAAGACCCCTGTAAGGGTCCATGTACCTAAATAGTATATACTCGGGCCTTAAAGCAATCCCTATGTAGGTACTTTGGGGTCAAAGCATATTCTATTTGGGTACATGGACCCTTAGGGTTAGGCTACACCGATACCTAAAGGCCCAACTCCAAAAAACATCATCAAGCATCAACGCTTGATCTAGGTAGCCCTTTGGGACATTTTTCTGTTTTCTCTTCTCGGGCTTAAGAGGATCTTACTGGCGAATATGTTTCAGAGGCTTTGAGGGACCAGCATTAGTTCAACTTCAGGATCATTGAGACATCTATTCTTAAGAAGTGCTTCTGAACTTGCCGGAGTTTGCCCGAGATAAACTTACACTACTTGTACTTTGCACCCTAAACCCCGAAACCCGGCCTGAACCCCAAAGACCCTACCCGCCCTACCCTAACCCCTAAAGCGGAAGGGTCCAGGTATTCGGCTCCTTTTACACCACGAATTCCTTGTGTCACTTCGTCTCCTGTTGTTTCGGCGGGCAAGGCTTCCAGGGATTTCCATGCATACCGTTCTATGGTTTAGGGTTTCGGGTTTTAGGTTTTTGTTGTTGGAGAAGGGTTGTTACAAATCCTGCGAAGCCCCACCGAAAAATCTACGATCCTCAAACCTTTACTCCATTAAGAACCTTTGGACCCTTTGGGGATCCGTCTACGGGCTTCGTCCAGCGATGCCATGAGCAACACGAGCACCAACCAACAAAAGGCATAACTGTAAACTATCCATCTGTCTTTCTGTCTGTTTATCTTTCTGTCTATGTGTCAGTCTGTCTGTCTGTCTGTCTGCCCTAAACCCTAAACCCTTACTTTAGAGAAACCCTAAACCCTAAACCCTTACTTTCGAGAACTGCCCAAATCCTAAAGCCTGTCTACCGAGGCACGGTGTAACACAGGCTCAGGCTGTGGTCTGCTTGCAAGTAGACACCTTGGACCCGCCGACCGTAATTCCCAAACCCTAAACAGCCTAAACATGAAACCACTCCTACAAGGTCTTTCAACACCCTAGCCTATACAGCTACATTCAACCCGCTTATACATCATTAACATGTGGTTCGTTCTCTAAATTAAGGTCCCTCTTGGGGTCCGTTTTATAAGGGTACCGTACTATATCGGGGACCTACAAAGGGAACCTAACATACAGATAATGTCGGAGTGTCATCCTAGGCATGTGGATGAACAATTGCCGCTCGGAAGGAGCCTTCGCAGAGGATGCCGGCCTTGGGTTCACACGAAAAGTCAGAGATTTCGCAAGTGAGGTCACTATATAGAAGCCTAAATAATTACCAATGTTACTGTTAGGGTTCCTTATTATACACATACTAAAAAGGAGCCCACCCCCCTATTCTAATTCTTAAGGCCCTTACATTATAGAGGTAGTCAGAGCATGCATGAGTATGTATGTGCATAAGGCAATGTCATGTAGTGTACTGCAATATATTGTCATGTACCGTCCAGTGTAACGAAATTTAGTGTGTGACAGAATGTGATACCACGGAATGTAACATGTCCTGATGCAACGTGCAATTTAGTGTGACATGATGTTAGGTCCGTTGGGTAACCGTTAGGTCATGTGATGTTACGGTTCGGTGCGATGTGTTGATAGCCTATGTATGACATGTTTTGTTTGCGGTTGTTTGGGTTTGGTTTGGATAGGCATGCCACACCACGTCGTGTCATGTCATGTCATGCAATGTCACGTCATGCAATGTCATGTTGAGTCTTGTCTTGTCTTGCCGAGATATGTTATGCTCTGGTTGCGACGTATGGGCATACACCAAGCTTTCGTCCCAAGGCGCCGCGGACTGGACCCAAGTCCCAAGCTGCTAAGCCCCAAAACCTGCAACGGAAGCCCACTGAACCCCGACCCTAGCGTGCTCCGTACACTTCCGTTGCTTTCCTAAGCTGTTTCAGTTGCGTTCCGGCATTGGCCGACATGCCCGGCAGCCAACTGAGGGTTCCAGGTCAGGAAAGTTGCTGATGCCCCTCAAGCCGCAAAGCCAGGGCCGTGAAACCCACAGAATATCCGAACGGGGCTCCAAATCGAACCCTTCAACCCTGAACCCTCAACCCTGAACCCTATAAACCCTCCACCCTGAACCCTCAACCCGAAACCTTCAATCCCGAACCCTATAAACTGACCCCTGCGAATTCGGAAGGTTTCTGCTCTGTGAGACACTCCTTATTCTTGGGGCCTAAACAAGTACCAATACTATTTTGGGGGTTCCTTTGTTGTAAGTATAGTCTAATGTAGGGGCTTAACTAATTACCTATACTATTTGGGGAGGTCCTGTATTATAGTTATAGTATGGTATACATCTAAGGCCCTATATTCTGCTTTCGGGCCTGGGTGGGATGCCCAGGTATTGGAGCAAAAAACCAGAAGCAATTTCTCGTCTTCCTATCCTATACGCTTCTTGGCCGTCGTTTTGGCGAGTTTTGCAGAGGCTCTGGTCCATGCGTGTGCGAAGGTTTGGCAATTGGTCGAGTCGGAGGTAAACCCTAAACCCTAAACCCTCCGACGCCTGTATTACGGGGACGTGTTGTGGGCTTTGAGACCGAAAGAAGTTGGTTGCGTGTCGAATTAGATGCTCTCGGCGCAGGTCGCAGTTCTAGCATAACTACGGGTTTGCGGATTAGGGGGTCCGGTAATCTAAGAGCCTGACGAAAGTCAAACACAGTGACAGTATGCCTGGCCAACCCCAAATCCCTGTTCTGTTTTGATGAATAAGGCGTCGATACTACCCGAGGCCGCAAAACTCCTAGAATCCTAAAGGCCAGGAATGGAATGGGAGCCATTCTGCTGATCTCTATATGTAACCCCCTGCCCCCTACCTAGAATCCTGGCACTGACAAGTGCCTTTCGAGCGTCTTCTTTTAACTTGGCAACTACTTTGAGCAAAACCGGTTTAGGGTTTAGGGTTTAGGGTTTTAGGGTTTAGGGTTTAGGGTTTAGGGTTTAGGGTGACAAGAATCACTGCGTCAGAAGCCGACAAAATGTGCTGCTTTCGAGCACTCGCTCCGGACTTCCCGACCACTTTCAGCGAAACTCCATGAACCCTGATCCATACGGATGATGATATAAATCCTGCATTACCTTAAGGACCCAAAACTAGAGGAATTTTGGTGTAAAAAATATTATGGGTAATGCAGGGCTTATATCATCAACAGTATGTCTCGGCGCTGCTGTAAGCTCGGCGGTTAGCACCGTGGCTTTTGAACTTGAGGGTCCCTGGTTCAATCCCGGTACCCGCCGACAAGCGGGTTTTACCAACTGTTGACACAATCTGTTGAACCCAAGACGTCTGTGTGTGCAGTGCGTCTCTTGTTCCAATGTAACCATCGCTCCATGACGTTCAGTTTCTACTGAAATGGAGATGTAGAATTCTGGCGTGTCAGGCTCCACATACCTGCAAGTCCCGATTAATTGCAGAGCTTTTGGCTCGAATGATCCTCCTGCAACCTGTTCTAGTCATTCATGCCCAAATATGATGTTGACGTTTCGGTTCCACTGAGACGCGGCAATCGGTTAGCAACAACAGACACTCGATGCTACACTCGGCATCTTTTGGACGAGAAAGCATGCAGGTCCACCACAACCGAACCCTCTTTCCAAGCCGCAATGCAGAACCTAGCCCGACAATCAAGCCCAAACACCAAAGAAAGCCACCCGCTTGCAACTTGCTTACTCTAAACCCTGAAATGCCTGATTCTCGTGGCTACTTCGATTGAAAGAAAATATAGAGAGCTAGATAGGTAGGTAGGTAGGTAGATAGATAGATACATAGATGGATGATCGGTAGATAGATAGATGATAAGTAGGTAGGTAGATAGATAGATCGATAGATAAATAGATAGATAGATAGGTAGATCAACAGATAGACAGACAGATAGATAGATAGGTAGATATGCATATAAATATACATATGTATGTATTGTTATACATATACATATACAGATTTACATATACATACATATACATACATATATATATATGTCTATACTTTCTATATGGGGTCTAGGTAAACTCAAGCCGGCGTTCTCCTCCAAAGCACGACTTGTAGGTCCCTTCACTGCTCCGGGGCTTTGCTGTCGCACCTTGGACGAAAATATGATATGATATGATATGATATGATATGATATGATATGATATGAGAGAGAGAGAGAGATATATATATGTATATATATAGATGTATACACACACACGTACATCTATACATGTATGTATATATATACTACAGTTAGACTTTGCACTTGGTTGATACAGTTAGCTTCACGCGCTCTGTGTGTGTGTGTAAGGGCTTGTTTGCTCTGATGGAGCAGGGATGCTGGCCGTCGCAACGACAAACTCCACTTGATGTACGCAGGGTATGTATGTGTGTATGTATGTAGCGGCCCGACAGTGCATGCAGACTGCCTTCCTTCCGCACCTGTCTTGCGGTTGAGACGACGTGCAGTGACTTAGTTCGTTTTGTTTTCTGACTCTGTCTAGGACATTTTCAGGTGGGTAGTTACCGTTATGGGAGCCTTGTAGAAGGTCTATATACCTTATAGAAGCCTTATGGAAGCCATCGAAAACCCTAAACTCCCCACCTGCGGTTTCCTTTAAGTCTGGGGCCGAAGAGTACCTGCCTATCTTCTTTACCCACCCGCATGCGCAGTAGCCTTGGCTCCGCGTATCACCAGAGACATGCGGTCTTGAGAACGGTACATAACGGTACCAGGCAGGGGCCGCGCTTCGTGCATAACCACTGGGACAGGGTAACTCGCTTTCCTTGCTTCACTTTAACTGGATGCTCAAATGGCTGCGACCTCATGGATGCTGTGCCCAAACGACGTGAAAGACGTGATTCATGTATGTATGTATGTATGTATGTATGTATGTATGTATGTGTATATGTATGTATGTATGTATGTATGTATGTATGTACGTATGTATGTGTGAATATGTGTAGGTATGTATGAATTATGAATGCATGTACATATGTGTATGCAATGTACTGTAATGTAAGGTAACTTATGTTTGTACGTGTGTTTGTTTGCCCGTCTGTCTGTCTGTCTGTCTGTCTGTCTGTCTGTCTGTCTGTAAGTCGGTTTGCATGTCTGCGTGTATGTACGTATGTATGTATGTCTGTATGTATATGTATGTATGTATGTATGTATGCATGTATGTATGCATGTATGCATGTACGTATGTATGTCTGTATGTATGTCTGTATGTTGGTATGTCTGCATTTCTGTCATTGTTTATGCATGCATGCATGTATGCATGCATGTACGTATGTTTTCATGTCTGAGTGCCTGCTTCTTCGAGAGTCCCAGCAGTCAATGATTTTCGTGTTTGTTGGGATGCACCCTCCGCAGCAGTAGGGCATCTGCTATCTAACCCCAGCCTAAACTTCAAAGCTTAAGCGGCACAACCCCGCTGCACCCGAAGCTCAGACTTACAGACTAACCTTAACCCGAAACCTTAATCCCCTAACCAACTGCCCGAAGTCCCAAACCTTGGGCCGAAAAGACTTTAACCCCCTAAAACCTATCAGCGACCCAAACCCGGTTTAGAGTTGCCCTGGGCCTTCAAGTTAGGGGCTTAAGTTTAGGATTTCTAAACCCTAAACCCTAGTTTAGGGTTTAAGGTTTAGGGTTTGGGGTTTAGGGTGTGGGGTTTGGGGTTTAGGGTTTGGGGTTTGGGGTTTATAGGGTTTAGGGTTTCCCTAAGCCCTAAACCCTGAACCGAGGAGTCTTTACTGCTTGTTTTTGGCTACCACGCCCGAGGGCGACCGGCTCAACCCAGTGGCTTTCTGCCTGACACCAGAGACTTTTTTTTGGGGGGCTTTGGGGGGAAGGTTTGGATGTTTTTAAGGTAAGGGCAAAAAGGGTTTAGGGATTTAGGGTTTGGGGCTTGGGGGAAAGGTTTTTTGATGTTTAGGTTAACGGCAAAAGGGTTTAGGGCTTTTGATGTTTAGGGTTTAGGGTGTAATGCGTAGGGTGAAGGGTTTTATTGTTTTGGGTGAGGCGCGGTTGAGGGTTTACGCTTCGGCTTCAGGTTTTCCTTACAGTTGCTGTTGTCATTCGTTTGGGGGAGGCGGGGAGTTTAGGGTATATAGGGCATCTATTAGGCTTCTATAAGGTATATAGACCTTCTATAAGGCCAGGGTACGTGTAATCTGAGTCCCGTAAGTCCTCAACCCTGAGCCTTAGCACAATAAGCTTCGTAGTTCTCCGGTTTGGGGGTTAGGGTTTAGGGTTTAGGGTCTGCCACCCCCCCTGTACTTAAACCCTAAACCCAAGAAGCTTTTTTTGCAATCTGAGCCGTGAGCTCTCCAGTCCTTCAAGCTAAACCCCTTCATAGAACGCTGTATCCAAATCCAAGAAGCTGTGCAAGTATAGAAGTCATGAGTTTTTCTCCAAAATCCAAAACCCCAACCTAAACCCCTATACCTTCAAAGCCTTCATATCCGAATGCCCTAAACCCTAAAACCCATGTAAGCCTAATATGGGAGTCGGAACTTACAGCAACTAAGTAATTATGGCACATAACATACTATAGTAACCGACTGTTACCCTACCCCAAACCCCATGATAAGCCCTTATGGTGACCCTAGCCCTAAACCCCGAAAGACACGCCCAACCCCGATTTGACCCCTACATCAACACGAAGAGGAACCCTGAAAAGGAACTGACAGATCCCTTCTCGAGGAACTCTAGAAAAAAGCTTCTCTACCAACCCTATATATATCCAAACCCTAAACTTGCAAGGTCCGAGGCGCCTCAGCAGTTGGGGCGTTGCTCGCCGTCGGCTTGGGCCGCTTCGCGGCTTCGCTGCTGCGGGAACAGGCCGGTCCGGGATTCTAGACACCAAAGGTTTCTTGGTTTGGGTTTCGGGTTTAGGGTTTAGGGTTTAGGGGTTTAGGGTCTAGGGTTTTTAGGGTTTTTAGGGTTTTTAGGGTTTTTAGGGTTTTTAGGGTTTTTAGGGTTTTTAGGGTTTAGGGCTTAGGGACCAAGGAGGGCTACAAACTTGGTGGTTCTTATACTTTAGTAGCAATCTGGGAGTTTAACCTTTCGTTTCCCTGGCTTATTGGGGAAGTACGCCGAGAAACATGACCAAGAGCATTCCTAACGGGTGCTTATTATAAACCGTTCACATTTCATTTTTGGGGGTCTGGGGATATAGGGGCTTTAAAACATAAGCAGATGTTAAGCGGTTTCCAGGTCTGGGGATTATGGCAAATAAGATGTGCAGGATGGGAAAGTTAATTGTTCAAATGTTTGGATTACAAGGTTTGGGGATTATGATCATCAAGACGCCTCGGGTGTGAGGTTTAGAAGTTACGTAACATGTTAAGATTTAGCGCGGGATTATTGGACCTGGGCATCAAAGGTTTTACTGGTTGTAGTTGTGGGGGTGTAGGGTTTGGGATATAGGTGTTCGGCATCAAATTGGGTTCAGAATTTCAATCTTCGGGGGCTGTCATGATTACGCAAGAGGTTCAGAGTTGGAGGTCTAAGGGCTCTTGAAGCATCTACGGCGCCTACGGTTTTGGGATTGTGGATTAAGGACTGGAAGGGCTTCTTGCGTGTCGGGCTTACTGCATAGGTTTGGGATGTAGTGTTTAGGCTGTTTAGGGTTGAGTGTTGGGGGTTACAGGTTTGGGATGTGGTGTTCCGATTTTTTTTTGGGCTTTAGGACTTTTTGTTAGGTGAATCCACCTGGCCTGGTTTCTCCGAGCCGCAAGACAGAAACTCTTACAACACCGGTTTTGAGATTACCTGTTCGATGGAACGGGTGAGTGTAGACTTTCTGTCTGGATGTATTAGGTGTAAGTGTAGTCTATGGCATGGGCTTCTTAGCGAAACGAGATGTACATGTGTCCTAGATTATATACATTTACATATCTCTGTCGCTCTCTTATACTCACACGTCTGCGTGTTGATGTGAGGACAAGCTTAAAGCAGATAGATCATAAGCGCCACTAAGCAAGCAAGTATGCACGCTGGCTTCATGTGACTTCGCTTGGTTCGGCGTTGTCTTCCTACATGGAATCCATATAGAAACCTGGTGCGGCGGAAAGGCTCCCAAAACTACTGTGGAACGTCTCAGCGTCTTCGTTTTGAGGTTCGGGGTTCAGAAAGATGTCCTGCGTGATCTCTAGAAACCCGTCATCTTTATCGAGCAGCAGCAGGTGCGGGTCCGACAGATAACACAGGGTCATCTAGCAACCGTCGCCCCTATCCCGAACGTCTTTTCTTCTTCTTGTTCTTAAGCAAGTAAGCCCTTAAGCCCCAAATCCTGACTCTCAAGTCTTGAATTGAACCCCAAGCCCCCAAACCATAAGCCCCAAAATCCTTGAACCCTTAAACCTTGATCCCTAAACTGCCGAAGGCTTTGATACCTAAAGGCTCCGACATCATGGCTTGGGAGGTCTCGGCCATCCGGCGAAATCAGACCGGCATCGAAGCGCTCAAAGGCTCTGCAGACATGCTTCGCTGTCGAGGCTGCTTCTGAAGCTCTACATCTCGAGATTGACACCTTGAGAAGTTATCCTAAATTCAGCTTGAGCCTTAAACCCTAAACTCCCCGAAATCCCAAGACTGCTGTTTTGCAAGCATTCTGCCCAATACTCCTGAATGGTGATTGTGATGAAGATGATGGCGATGGTGATGAGTTTGATGATGACGGTGATGTGAGGATGATCACAGTCACGCCGATATCGAATGTGGTCATAATGAGGATCAGGGATTACGATGATGACGAGGGTTAATGGCTATGATGATGATGATGATGACAGTCTTGACATGTTGTTGCAGGTAATTACTTCAGGTTTGCTTGAGGGCCATACACTGTAGGGCTGATTTAGCCTGATCCGATGGTCGCCAGGCACTCCCGGTGAGCCCCGTCCCTTCCGTACCTCGATTCAGGCAGGCCTGCGGCATGCGACTGGGTCTAGATCCGGATAAGGAATTCCGGTGGTAAGGGGTACCGGGTACATGTTCTGGGCATTAGCAAACGGTTATGCCCTTTCCTACGACCAAACCCTGAACCGAAGCACTGCAAGACTCAAACTTGAAGGCCCTACCTAAACCCTAAACCCTAAACTCAAACTGGAAGGCCCTGGAGCCCCTTGGCCGGAAAGCCTGGAACCGATGCTCGCAGGAAAGCTGTGAGCTAAACCCTCAATTCCCTAGGGCTTGCAGTTACCTAAATAGTGGGTTACTGACCATCTATTATGTACCTCAGTAACCTACTATTTAGGTAACCCTAGGGATTTAAAAAAAAACGAGGCGTGAACTAAACGCAAAGCCCTGTGCCTTCAACACCTAAATCTTTGACTAATGATTGCTTCAAGCCTGCAGCCAAGCCTCGGTTGCAGCTGAACTATGCGCTATAATAAACCTTTCATCCCAACCTCGAACCAGTGACTTCAAGCCCTAAAGTCCCGAAGAGCAGCTTAGGTCTTTATACCTCTACTGCTTTCCTGGCCCGACACCTCATCAACTTTCGAATTCTCTGAACCCCAATCTAGACTACCCTAAAAACCCTATGAACCCTAAACCCCTGAAGGCCTAGCCTTGTGGGCGTGTTTGGTTGTCTCTTCCCGGTTTGGTCTTCAAGCTTCGGGCTAGCACCAAGCGTCAAAGCCTCAACCCCGGAACTGACGAAACCAACCAAAGACCTACTGCTGAGGATATAAATCATAAATCCTGCATTGCCTCAAGGACCCTAAACTATGGGAACTATGGTATATTCCTTATTATGGGTATTGCAGGATTTATATCATCAACCGCGGGTCCTGAACAGTTTGCCGAACCCTCAGGAAGCCGTCTACGAGCCTACGGAATAACTACCGTCAATTTCAGTTTAGGGTTTAGGGTCAGTTTCAGTTCAGGCCCGCATAGTGCCCTCTTCGAGCCCGAAGGAGGACAATCACTTATTGAAGCCGCCAAAAACTGCGACGTCCTTCCGGTTATCCAAACACACCAACCCTTTTTAGGTCCCCAATATAGTACGGCACCCCTATAAAAAGGACCCTAGAAGGGACCTCACTTTAAGAGAACTAGCTACCCATAGGCCCCTAAGTAGTTCCTCTTGGGGATTCACTCATAGGACTCATAGGATTCTAAATATGAATCGCAAAAAGGAACTACTTAGGGGCCTGTGGGTAAACCCCAAACCCGAAACCCTTAACCCTAAACCCTTAACCCTAAACCCTAAACCGTAAACTCCACATGATAATAGACCGTGACAGGAAGTCTGTGGAAGATTGAGTTGGAGGCGCCTCCAGCTGGAGTCGGACTTGGGGGTCCACGGTTTGGGGATGCACCCTAAGGGTTCCATGTACCCCCATATATTAGATACCTTGGCCCTGGCTTTAACGTACCTATAAAGGGCGCTACTTTGAGGCCATAGTATGTATATATATATGTATGTATGTATATATATATATATATGATTTTGGGTACATGGATCCATAGGGTCAGGATAAGAGCTCAGGGTTCCGGTTTCATGGTTTCGGCCTCTTGGGTTCATGCTGGGCCTGGTGAAGGCACCGCTGGTTTTAGGGTTTAAGGCTTAGGGCATGGTAACTGGGTAGTTGTTGGATTCCATGTTACATGTTTTTTGCAATAAATCCCACTAAGGACTAACAAAAAATATCATTCTTAAAATAGCCCCAACAGGGAACCAGGTAAGGTTTCAGGGCAGGTGAGGTTGGGACTTCCTGGCTTGGCGAGGCAGGCTGCTGGGCTTTCGTGTTGCTCCGGAGGACCAAAGGTTTGGAGGGGTAGGGTTGATGGTATAAATCCCTGCACTACCCATAATAAGGAATATACCATAATTCCCATAGCTTAAGGTCCTTAAGGTAATGCAGGATTTATATCATCAACAGTAAGTAGTGTTTTTGGTGCATGAAGAGTTGGTACTGAAACTCCCTTACAGTCCCTGTAGCTTAGGCCAAAAAAAGAGAAAGCCGCAGTAAGTAGCCCAGAAAAACCTCAGCCTCTACATAAGCACCTAAACCCCCAAAGCCCGAATTGCCTAGAACCCAAAATCTAGGGTTAAGGGTTTAGGGTTATTTCAACTGCTCACATGGTTGGAGCCCCTGTTTATGATGGTTCCTGTAGGGGGGGAAGTCAAACGGGTGCTAAAGGCAACTGAAGCAAAAAGGGTTCCTAAACCCTAAAACCCTAAACCCTAAACCCTAAAAAGGGTTCCTTGTTTGGGGTTCTTTTCAGGGTTTTTTGTCGACGGTGGGCCTTTCCGTGGGCCATGGGACTCGGCGCATCACTTAGAACAGGGGTCCAAAGATCTTTCTGTTGTGGACAAGGCGGCTTTAACCTAAACCCTAAGCCGGAAAGCCCTAAAGCCCTAAAGCCCTAAACCCTAAACCCCTTAGGGGGATTAGTTTTACATGGGTTTGAGCAAACGGGTTTACATCGGTTTAAAGGCGCCTTTCAGTGGGCAACTTCGGGCTCTTTCGGGTAGGGTGTAGGGTTTTAGGGGTGTTGGGGTTTTGGGTTTTAGGGTTTAGGGTTTGGGAGTTTAGGGGTTTAAGGGTTTAGGGCTTAGGGGTTTAGGGTTTAGGGGCACCCTGAACTCCTGTCTTGGTGGCAGGTGGCTTTTCCCACTGCCTGCAGTCCCAGGAGTCTGAGGCAGCTTGGGTGTTGTAGGATGTAGGGTTTAGGGTTTAGGGTTTGGGGTTTAGGGTGTAGTGTTTAGGATTCAGGGTTTAGGGTTTAGGGTTTAGGTGTGTCGCGACAAGATCGGCGGAGCGTGGAGTAGGCTTAAGCGACAAGGCTTTGCAGATGGCGCTTGGTGTAGACTTTTCAGATGCTTTCTGAAGCTTTGCCGAAAAAAATATAACGCTCTCAAACCCTAAACTGTACATACTCCCTAAGCAACGAGACTCCGAGCAAGAAGCAGCGATGTCACTTCTTTCAAGCCGGAGACGACGAGAGTTTCAGCAAGACTATGTAAGAGGAGCTCCTGATTGTCAGCACTAAGAGATCTCCAACATACGGGACAGTAGGCCCTCCACCGAGATCTTAGAGAAGGGTGCCCATGTCTTCCAGCTCTCTTCTCCTCCTTGAGGCTGCCGAGCGTGGCCATGCTGAACACAGATGCGAAGTACGAGGTGTCATCGAATCCACAGAATAGATGTCATTTATGGCTTTCTATCTGGGGCTCCCTGCAAACCCCCTCAAACTTGATATCCGAAAGTGCAGGTTTCCGTTCTAAAGTAGACAACCCGAAACCCAAATCCTAAAATTCAAACCACCAACCAAAAACGCAAGCCAGAAAAAGCTGATGGATCCCAAGGGTTGCTGGGCTTACTACGGTCTATTGGTAATGATGGTCTGCATCTCCTGACTCGAACCGTGCACGCACCCCTGAATCGTCAGACTTGATGCGAATTGCTCATGCCGTGCTGTGCCCAAAGACCTGAGTTTTCGGGCGTTCTAGCGACTCTCAGGTTTAGGCTAACTTCACGGATGAGGAGCGCAGGAGTTTTACAGGCTGTTGCGTTCTGCCACGTTGCTGCCGGGATCAGGCCACAAGGATAGAAGGGAAGGTGGGGAGGGGGTTTACTGGGCTATTCAGTAGTATACTTGTTTACTTTTTGGGTTCCTGGTTCTTATTATATTATAAGTGACCCCCCAAAGTATATACTTTTTCCCCAAGGGTTGCTGAACAGCTTAGTTTAGTCACAGTTTAGTCCATTCTGACCGACCTGTGAAACTCCTCGGGAGTGTCGAGAGGTTGGTTGCAGGCATGTGAACACAGATACATACAAGCCAAATCATTAAACAAAAACATACATACATACATGCATGCATACATACATAACTACTCACGTACATACATGCATACATACATACATACATACACAGAGGCATACTCGCACCCATACACACATACACATGTGCACACACACACAGTGACAGAGACAGAGACAGAGACAGAGACACAGACAGACCGACCGACCGACCGACCGACCGACCGACAGACAGACAGACAGACAGAAAGAAACAGACAGGCACACACACACATATATATATATACACACACACATTCACGCATGCATACAT
>CAJNJA010010038.1:0-12500 GCA_905231915.1 Symbiodinium necroappetens
TATATATATATATATGTATGCATAGTATCTTATAGTATAGTTAATAGTTGAGGCCCCTTTTATATTGAGATTGTGACCTTTGGAATAGCCGCACAACGAATTTTGTACACAGTAGCTTAAAAGCCTGCATACTAAACAAAGGTTTGAGGGTGTAATGTGCCGCTTGTACTGCCCGGGGACTATGAATCAATCGAACGACTACTGATTAGTTGCTGAAGCTCCCAGATTGTTGGGCGTATGTGCCTCAGGGATGTGAGGACGGGGATTGCAGTTCATTCAGGGTACAGTGTTTAGGACTTGAGACTCATCGGGGTCTGTTTTCCTTCTTGTTTGCACTTTCAAGGTGCACGGAATGCTTTGGATATTGAGCCGGGCTGCAGGTTGAATGCTGCAGAGCAATCCAATGGTTGGGACCCTGGTTTAGGGTTTAGGCTTCCAAGCTTGACAGTCAAGGGCAGGGTTCCAGGTAGGGATTTGGGCTCAATGGTTAGGTTGTAGTCAATATAATGTACTGCAATATACTGTAAGACACTAAAACATTATAACACACTGTAATACAGTTGACCTGAGGGGAGGGACTGAGGGGCCGAGACCGAGACCCTGAAATTCAGCTGATCCAAATCTAATCCACACACCCCATCTTAGCTGGGGCTCATGGTATAGGGCTTAGGGTCTAGGGGTGAAAGAATTTTGAGTCAAACTATAGGAGTTCATTCATTGGACTTCAGTCTAGACCACCGCCGCCACGATCTGTTGATACTCGAGACAACCCACGTGCCGAATACCCTAAACCCAAACCTCTCAATGAGAAACACTCTGCCGAATTGACCGCCATAAGACCCCGAGTTGGGGCTGGCCTGAAGCGCTAGCAAAGTCGCCCTCAACTCCTCAACTTCCTTTGCTGTTGTAGGACATTGTCAAGGCTTGTTCGGGGCAGAGCGGCTCGTGTGTTAAGGCTGCTAAGGTTGTTGGACGCTATTTATAGTCGGGAACTACTGTGTGGGATGAGGGGTCAATCGCACCTGCCCTTCTTTTGCTTTTGATGGGGTTGCTCAAAGATCCTTCTGAAGACAAGCATTTAGGTTGAGAGAAGGACCTCCTACTGGGAGCAGCATGTCGAAACCACAATCTCTGCTCACACCTGCACAGCTCAGACCTCAGAAAACTCTCCCGGAAACTCCCTGTGCAAAGGCCAACACATGGCTTTGGATCCAGATGCCGAAGGCCCGAAGCCTGAAAGTTTCTGCCCTCAGCGAAAACATCCAAGCTCAAGCCCACAGACACCCCGATACAAACACTTCAAGACTCTTTAGCTCGTTGCCGGCGCAAGATTCGAAAGCTTCATGCCACCCCCGAGTGAAATCCTCGAGCAAGGATCCTGAACCTCTAAAAAATGGACCACCCACGGTTGACGGTAATAACCCAAGGCAGCCGAAGCTCCTGCTTGCTGCGGGCGTAGTTGGGAAGAATCACGGCCACGCAGTCTGTGCCTTCAATCTCAATCCTAAACCCGGCACCTTAAACCTTCAAGCTTGGTGCCTGCCGTCGTGGTGGTGGTGGTGGTGGTGGTAGCAGCAGCAGCAGCAGCAGCAGCAGCAGCAGCAGCAGCAGCAGCAGCAGCAGTATTAGTAGTAGCATTAGGAGAAGAAGTAGTAGTAGTAGTAGTAGTAGTCGTCGTAGTCGTAGTAGGAGTAGGAGTAGGAGTAGGAGTAGGAGTAGTAGTAGTAGTAGTAGCAGCAGCAGCAGCAGTAGCAGCAGCCTCGGGGGACCAGGGCTCGGATTTCTAGGAACCTAAACGTTCACATAAGAACGACAGCATCTCGCAATTTAAGCATTCTGGAGTCCCCCTTGCAAGGGGTGCTTTAACCGAATTTGAGTGGTGCCTTAGTTCCTGCAGTTCCCTGGCTGATTTGAGGCCTTGTAAGGTTCAGATAGAAACAGAAAGCCGCAGGCGCACGAACCAAGAACTGAACGGTCCGTTGCGTTTCTATTAACTTGCCTTCTCGTTTCTTCGGGCTCGGCGCGAGTCAATTCAAGGCCCAGAACCCTACCTGCCCATGGCGCGGCTGATGCAGCTGCACGCAGACGCTCTGCCACTGCCGGGAAAGCATCGACGCTGAACTGCACGGAAAGTTCGGGGCTGTGGGGGTTCATGTTGTTGGTGAGTTTACTCCTGTTCTGAGCCTGCGGTGAGTCACCAAGCCTGCACTGAAAGACAGTAGGCGCCATAATTGGAGAGTATCCTGCTCCGTGCAGTTCCCGACCTTACAACCTCACAGTGGCCCAAAAGTCTCAGGAAGCCGGCGCAATGGGGATCTAAGAATGATGCAGGAGGCCAGGTATTTTTCATGGTTTCATGTGTGACAAGCGAACTGTAACAACCTGCAAGCGAACGGAAAGTAGCACCGCAAAGCTGTTACAAACGGTTGGAATCTCCGTAGTAGTGAGCACTAGCAACAGCTGCATTGACAGCAATTCTCAACACTGCTGGCGGTAGAAACAAGAATGATTTATCAAAAGCCAGACCAGCACGTATGTCCGAGCTGAAAACCGACAAGCTGGAATAGAAACGCAGAAGTCGTGTAGAAGCAAGGCGGGTAGGACTGCAGAACACCCGATCGACTCGAAGGCAACCATGCAGGTCCGACACGCAACAGCGCCAATCATGTCCTTTCAAAAATAGTCTTACTGCCCATGGGGGCCGCCAAATTAAACCCACATGACGAGAAATGACTTCGTGCGTCTTCGGGCCATCAGTTTCGGCTGCAGGCTTCGATCCATGAACCCTGAAGACTGAACCATACCAGGACCCTGTCTCTGACTCTGCCTCGTATGCCATCTGCACCACCCCCTCAGACACTTCAGGCACTTATTGCAAACGGGGTCGAGTCTTGGAACCTTGGGACGTGGATTCAGAACACCTCAAGGTGGACGAATTACTGCTACACCACCGCCACGGGATCAACCATGCTGACGAGACCTACAATGACACTACAGCAAGGCTCGGAGCAGCGCAGCACAGAAAGGCACAGCGTTCCGCATCGCAAGGGACATCCATCGCATCGTATCCACATCGCATCGCATCACATCACGGCACCACCGCTCTCCAGCACCAGATTCGTCATTGCCCCAGCAATAGCCATCCTGATCAAGAGCGAAATCATCATCATTATCATTATCATCATCATTATCATCATCATCATCATCATCGAAAGCAATAACAACAACGACGAGAAACATGTCGCCATCACCATCATCACCACCATGATCGTCATAATCATCATTATCATCAACCACAGCAACAACAACCACAACCACCGCCACCGCTGCCGCCGCCGCCGCCGCAACCTGCACCACCACCACCACCACCACCGCCACCACCACCACCACCACCACCACCGCAATCATCATCACCATCATCCTCATCATCATCATCATCATCATTATGATGTTCAGGGGATGGGAAACATGCCAAACACTCAAAAGAAACCTGTTCGTAATCGTGACTCACGGCGTTGAGATCTTCCCAGGTTGAAAGCTGAACCCTGAACCCCACACTCGACACCCTAAGCCCTGGGCGAATCGAAACTAGACATCGGAAACCTAAACCCTAAACCCCCAAATGCTGCCGTAGTTCCAGGGCTTCGTCTCGCTTTTGCATGAGCCCTTTTAGTCCGCTCCTGCAGAGGTCCGGCTTTGGGGCTTGGGGTTTAGGATTTAGGGTTTGGGGTTTAGGATTTAGGGTTTAGGATTTAGGGTTTAGGATTTAATGTTTACGGCTTTGGGGTTTAGGATTTAGGGTTTAGGGTTTTGGGGTTTAGGATTTAGGGTTGGGGGTTTAATGAAATTGCTTTAGGACTCTTGGGCCTTTTCGGACTCCTAGGTTCATGGGCCCATGTTTTAGGGTGAGGCGTTTCGGACATACGTTTACCGTAGGGCTTTGGCTTGTCTGTTCAGGCTTTTAAGGTTCTTGAGCTTTGAGGGTTTAGGGCTTTTGGTATCGGGAATGCTGGAACTGTGGCAAACTTGATTTCGGGGTTTTCGGTTCGGATGCTGGTCTTGGTATCCGGTGTGAAACAGCTAACCCTGTTTGTTTCACGAATACAAACAAGATCAACTTGGAACCGCTTTCTAAGGAGTTTAGGTCGTTGAGCGTGCCCAGCATGTGTGGCATGAGAGCAAGTGCCTCCGCGCAAACGCTGCACGGCCCCGATAGCCACCAATTGTCCCAACCTTGCTGTTAAAGCTTGTGGAAACTGAGAAAAAGGTTGATTTTCGTGCAGTCATCCTAGCCGACAATGCGGCATCGTAACAAAAATTGCGGCAAAAAGGACCGCGCAGCAGAACAGGCAACGTCAAGTGCGGGCCCAGGCCATATGAGACTCAGTGGAAATCCAGGCCTATCGCTTTCAGTTATGAGGAACGCTACATATATGTATACTGTATACCTGTCTCTTTTAGCCACAAGGCAAGCTAGTTCATTTATGTATTTGTGCATGTATGTATTTGGTTATCTCTTTATGTGACATTGAACACTAAATGCCAGCCTCTCCCCATTGTCCTCAAACCCGACACACTAAATCCTGCGAGCAGATGCCGACCCCCGATACTCCGGTGACCGGATCTGTCAGAATCCTCCCCTCCGGCTCCTTTAAGGGTTGCTTTAAGGGGTTCCTTTCAAAGTTCCTTTAACCGAGACCGCTTTATTTGCCGCCCGCCACTACTTTGATTGGGGGGTGTCCCTGGCCGCAAAATTTAAGATGCATTAGGGTCTTGAGTACATTGTCGGCATGCAAGAACTGACAAAGCTCTTTCTTTCCTGGGACTTGAAGCTTTTAGAACAGGCTTGCTTACGCGGAAGGAAAAAGCGTCGTCCACAGTCCGTGGCTAGCCGGCAAGCCCGCAAACCCAGGGCCAAAATCCCAAACGCCAAATCCGATCTGAGGGAAATCGGGGGCTTGGCCCTGTGGCCAAAGAATTGAGTCTCAAAGACTGGACAAGAGAGGGTCAGGGCTTGGGACGGTTGAGGGTTTAGGGCTCCGTCACAAAAGCCCTGAAGATCCAAATGGAAAATCTCCGGACCCGGAGAGTGTCAACACCCTCAACCTCGCCAAAGTCTATGTTCGTCCACCGCATGCCCTCGAACAACTAATTCCATAGCCACACACCTTACTGCAAAGCTTCTTACAAACGACAAGACCTTAAAAGGAGCCCGGAAAACTGCAGCATCAACTTGTTCCCTCTAAGCCCCCAGCAATCTTGAGGAATATGAAGGTGAATCTCCAGTAAGGGGATGCTGGAACCTGCCGCAGATCAGAGGGTTTGCCCACAAGTTTGTGGTGGTTTTGCAGATGTAGGCTGTAGGTTGTGGAGTGTTGGTGCCCGACTGACAGTGGGATCATGGCATTCAGGAGTTCGGAGCTCAATATTCTCTCGCCTCCACGGCGAAAATTTTAAGGTGTGGCGCTGGTTATGCCTCATGCTCACTGTAAGACGTATACATCTTCTCGAGGAGTTATCTCATCTAGAGTTGTATCTGCAGGCATCCTGTTTCTAAGCCACAGAATTTGGGAAGGGAAAACGAGGCCCAACAACCCAGGATCATACACCGGGACGAATACATCTATCTATGCATCTATCCAACTGTCTATCTATCCCTTATCTAGCGAGCTAGCAAGCTAGCTAGCTATCTACCTATCTACCTGTCTATCTGTCTGTCAATCTGTCTATCTGCTAGTTTCTGTGTATATATATATATACACACACACACACCCCTGCCTACCTGCCTGCCTACCTACCTGCTTACAGGCAGACAGACAAACAGACATACACGTATACATGCATATGCGTTCAATCCCGAACCAGAATAAATTTTGCTGCTGGTTTGTGGTGATCTGCTGCGCTGCTGTTGCTGCTGCTCCGCCACGCCGCCGCAGCCACTCGCCGCTGCTGCTGTGGCTGCTGCTGGTGCCGCTGATTTTGCTGCCGCTGCCGCCGCTGCTACCGCTGCTGCCGCTGCTGCCGCTGCTGCCGCTGCTGCTGCAGCTGCTGCTAGGGGCTATTGCTGCTTCTACGAGTTGCGGCTTCGACTGAAAAAGTTAAAACTTAGGTTTGGCAACTCGCAGAATCAGATAGGACCCTTGCACCTCTACCTTGAACCAAGATTGTCGTGCCAACAACTTGATGCAAGAACTCTATCCGGTACCCAAGCATCTGCAGGCGCCTTGTCCCAGTGGCTCGGGTTCGCCCAGAATATGGCGCCCTGACGGGATGAAGTTTCGCATCGCTGCGGAGATGGACTTGCAGTGCCCTTCCAACACAAGAGCTGAATACAGAAGGCAAAGGCCTGCTGTTTATTTCCGGGCCTGCAGTTCAATAAGATACATAGTGGATTACAGCAATGACAATACTGAGTACATACCCGCGTAGCATGAAGGTGCACCGTGCTGCTGTTGCTTCTGAGAGGGGCCTGAGCAGTTTCATGCATCCTTCTGACACTCAAGAGATTACAAACGGCAAGTGCTTGATGCTGTTGATTTGTGCAGGAAAGCAGCTTGTCCTCCAAGACTCACGAAATTGACATCCTTCCTAGTAAGTCCTAGTATTCTTCCTCCAGTGATGAGAGGCAAAAAAACCTAACAAACACAGTGGCTCTCCGCAGTGCCACATTCGAGCATCGCCATCAGCCCCTGTTTGGAGCGCTGTGCCGAGTCGGACGGCTGCACATGCTCGGGTCCTCGCGCTGCGTCGCTCATCCGCCGAAGCACTGGGGCTGGGGCCACATCAAACGTTGGGTGGCGAGAACTCTGCTGAACTCTCGGTGCAACGTTAAGAGACCTTGAACTCTGCTCTCCAAAACCCCCGGTTTCAATGGAGCTGATGCTCTCCTGCTACAATGAGAATGGGGTATCGGGGTAGACTCTCGGGTAGACTTTCGTATAACCAATATTATACCCCAGGGAATAACAGCGAAAGACCTGCTGAAACGGGAACAGCTTCTAGATTTGAGCATGATATGTTGCAAGGGCTTACCTTTGAGGTGGTTAAGGGTTTAGTCTAATTAGGAGTCTAGGGTTTCGAGTTTCAAGGTTACAGGTTACCGCAGCAAGTTAGGCAGTCCTCTTGCGTCTTAAACCCAAATCCTACAGCTAGTCCTTAAACCCGATATATCCTAAACCCTGAATCGTAAACCCTGGCCCCACACCCTGAATCCAAAAAAAAAACAAACCCGATATTCCCTGAACCTTTATACCATATTATATTAACTGCCTCAGACTGACAGCTAATATAGAATTTATAGGGACCCTACCAACGAGCAGGTTTCGGCAGGGTAAGGTGGAGGCTGCAAAGCCCCGAAGCCCAAAGGGCCCCTCATTCACCAGAATCGTTTGGGCCAAAGGCCTTGGAGTTTCAGAATTTCGGGTTTAGAACTGAAAACTAAAATGGGGCTTTCCTTCTCAGAACTACGAGCACCCCCAAGACCCTGAACTCTAAAACCCAAGCCCTGAACCCGGAAACCCTAAGCGTAAACCCTCAACCCTACACCCCAATCGCTGAACCCTTAACCCCTATTGATCCCTTCTAGAACTCGTAAAGGAACTCTAAACCATTCTAAATCCCATAAGATCAGCCTTGAGGGTGTCTTTCCACGTGGGGGCTCTGGCGATGTCGTCCTGGCTCGAGTTCGCCAGCCTGAGTTGCAGACAGCGCTGGAAACCTTGAGGTTTAGGGTTTAGGTTTTAGGGGTCTGGGGTTTCGGTCTAGCGTTGTGGATCCCCGAGTTTTGAACCCCAGGCCCTGGAACCAACAAGCCTCAACTTCGAGGAATCAAACAATTGGGGATGTGATTTGACGACAGTAGCTTTAGGGTTTAGGGTTCAGGGCCCTGATTCTTGAACCTTATCCTGGCTGAGCGGCGGCACCCCTAGGCTTCTCAACCGTCGCCCAAGACCCCAAACTTAAACACCACGAGGAGTGTAATCTGCAGTAAACCCTACACCCTAGTCAGACCCGGAATGCCGCATTTGGCTTGTGTAAGAGCTTCTTTCAGCTTTGTCAGGATTAAGGCGGGAGACCTAGCTTCGGATTGGAGTTGTTTCGCACAGAGATAGCGAAAACAAGACAAGTGGCCATGTATACACTATACACCGAGATGCATACACAAGCACAAGCTTGACTCCGTGGTTGCTTCCACAAAACAGCCCGCTGGCTTGATTCTGCCTCTTTTCGGACCTTGAAGCTTTTGCCCCGAAACTAAGCGGCACCAAACCCGCCGGACTTCTGGAGCCTGGGCTCTCAACTTGGATGCGTGTTCCGCATGTCTCTCCAAAATGGCGCAAGACGGTTTTCGCTCACAGATGACGACGTTGATGATGATGGTGAAGAAGAAGATGACGGCGACATGGTGGTTGCTCCCCTTGTTGTTATTGCTCTTGATCATGATGATGATGATGAGGAGGAGGAGGAGGAGTATGGTGATGGTGACGATGATGGTGATGAAGATGATTATGATTGATGTTTGTTGGTAGTACTGTTAATAGGTTATCCTTTATACTAAAATCACGATTTCTATTCTTGCTACTAGCATGAAAATGTCATAAATGATTACAAGTAGGATCGCTACGATTACTACTGTTGTTATTGCTATTACCACTATACTGGTATGAATGGTAAATTCTCGCGATTTCGACCGGAGTGTGTAATTAGTTCTCAAAACTCTGTGCTTGCTGTGCCCATCCGAAACGTTAAACCCCAGAACTCTGAACTCTGACTGGGCCCCATTCGATTGTCTACCTCACATTCTGCGGGCTGCGCTCGACGCACGACCCATCGCCCGCGTGGAGCTTGTCTTGTCAACGGAATCCTGGCCGGTCACGGAATTGAGGGTGTAGGGCTGAGAAGATGCACATGCAAGGTTTTGAGCTTCAGGGTGGGTTTGGCGCTTAGACACTTGCCCCATTTGGGAGCAGCATGCCCAAAACCCTAAACCGTATCTTCCCGACGGTGTCTGGAGCTTGACAGGTCTCGGCTTGGGGGATTGAGATTGGCGAGGGACACCACTGGCAGTGATGATCTGCTGACGATGTTGAATATCATAGAACAAGGGGACACTTGAAAGTAAGAGTGCAGCTTTGAGTGCAGATCGAAGAACCATCAAGCCGTGCCGAAACGTCAGTGCCCAAACCGGTAACACTAGACCACAGAGCACCACAAAACCTCAAACCCAAATTCTCAGCTCAGGCTTCTTGATACTGACCTTGGGCAAGGGCCTCGCGTCGCCGAGACGGTAGCTGGACGACGACAGTGCCATCAGCACAAGCTTTTCATGGCAATGAATTACTGTGACTGGGAACAAACAGAGCCGTTGATAAATCTAGTTGTATGGAAGTTTCACGGCATGTTTTTTGCTGCTGTCGCACGCTGAAACCCTTGTGTGGGAGACTATGATAGAAATGATAGTGTTAACACTGGATTCGTATTTATGTACATGGTAATTAGAATCGTTGAGATGCGGTGTTCGTGTCTCGGATTCCACGACTTGCGGGCTCTGGGCTTGCAGGGTCACAGAGTGTGGGAATCTCTGTCTTCATGTGCGCGCAATTCGCACTTAGTTTGTGTCTCTATGCGGTCGGGATCTCCAGGTGCAATTCGCGCGTTCGTGCAGCTTCTCCTGGAGCCGAGGAACTATCGACCGAGCTGCTTAACAGCGTGGTCCCTGAGAGAAGCTACGGCGAGAGAAGCTACTGTGGCCACCGTACATGTAGCACAGCGGAAGCTGGGGTTTGTCAAGATCACCACTCAAAGCGATGGCAAAATGTGTGCGCAAAACTGCTACGGCCTTTACTCTTCATCTAGCTTCTCTTAGTGCAGTTCATGGCAACTGACTGAACTACTATTAGTATAGCTGTGTGGAGCTACTGGTGCAAGTCGTAGTCATCGTAGAATCAGAAATAGAAGCAGTAGTAGTAGTAGTAGTAGTAGTAGTAGAAGCAGTAGTAGTAGAGGCAGTAGCAGCAGCAGCAGCAGGAGGAGCAGGAGGAGGAGGAGGAGGAGTAGTAGTAGTAGTAGGAGTAGGAGTAGCAGCAGCAGTAGCAGTAGCAGTAGCAGTAGCAGTAGCAACTGGTAGAAGGTCGTTGCAGCAGCGCTAGCGGTGGTCGTCGTCGTCGTAGAGGTGATGGTAGTACGGTAGTACACAACATGCACACTGCAAGCGGTCTCGGCCAGGCGCTCGCCACAGACGCCGCCCTCCTGAACCAAAACGAAGGCCTCCATGCACACAGATTGGGTTAGATTTCGGCTTTCGCGGCTGCAGAAAACCCCGGCTTACGCATCCGCTTTTACCGATTTGTCCAGTGGATGTCCCTTCGGCATTGCAGCAGATCACGCAGTTCATTTAACTCAGGGCCTACAGTGTTACACCTTGGTTAGCGATTGGCTTCGAGCTTGAGGCGTGAGGTCTCCCCGAAGCTGAGAAAGCATAAGCTCAAGCTGTTGGGTTCAGAACCGTTCTCCTGATACCGCCATCACCATCACCACCATGCGACGAACCGCACGGCTAGTAGCACCGCTACTGCAACTTGAACCATCAACATCAACAGGTGCCAGTAGCAGCTAGCAGCTAGACTCTTCAAATGAGAAGAGCGACGATCAGCGTCCTGGCGGTAAGCTGATCCATCATGATGGCAACCATGGTGATGGTGATGATCATCATCCTCACCCTCATCATCATCAACAACAAATCAATGCCATAATCATCATCACCATGGCGATCACCATCATCGTCGCCATATTCGTAATGGTTTGTGACAGCGATCACTAGGGAAGACGCCCCCCCTCCCCCCCGCCTGGCCGCCGGCGCCCAGGGCGAACCGATCTAGGAAAGCACAGTCGAAGAGGAAGACTGCCAGAAAGAGAACTACCTGGCTTCAGGGCTTTTAGGGTTTGGGGCTTAGGCGAGGGAAGAAGGCCGTTGGAGTCTCGCAAGTTGCAGTCCTCGGAGAGTTTCCTTTGTTCGGCTACAAGGCATGTGAGGAAAGATCAACTGTCGGGGCTTTGTATGGTTGAAGCCCGCCGGAGGGAGTTGCAGCTTGAGACATTTGCGCTTAGCCCTTAGCCCTTGATCACTGGCAAGCGGTAGGGATCAAAATCACTCGCCAATAATGAAAAGAGCAGTGTATCAGGTCACGAGGGAGCTGCCACCAACCGAGTTGTCAAGGCTTGTGTAACGTTTACAAGCTTGAAGATCACGGACCAAGAGCAGGAAACTGCCGAAATGGCGCGCTTTGACCGTAATGTGCAAGATGAGGAGTGCTCCACCTACCACCCCGAAGTTGCGACATCTCAAGAACTTAGGCGCAAACTTTATCTCAGGGATCCGAGCTGAGATTCAGAATTCAGATGGTGTCTAGTAGACACGGCTATAGCTTCTTCCGCTTACCAGGAATCCCATCCTGTCACTTTGAGCTCACATAGTGGAACATGTCAGCAACCACGCTCGAAACTCCTGATGTTGTCATGACTTCAAACCCTGACTCTTCGAAGTTCTGGCTAAAGGTGTTTAACTGTCCGGGCCCAGAGATAGGAAAAGAATGCCAGCCTTGGTCAAGCCCAGAAAGGGCGCCAGCAGGAACATCAACACCTGCGAGCCATGGAGGTCCGGGGACATGTGGCAGGTTCTTGGGGTTGGGATTTTAGATCAAAGATCGCGTAGTAATATGCTCAAACGCTGATGCGAAGCCCTTTCATCGCGGGTGGTTGATCCACATTTGAACTTGAGGCTTTGCGGTGCATAGGGCAGAGGGATTTGCGGGCATGAGAGACAAGGGCAGGCACAAAAACTTTCCGCCGCTTCAACAAATGGCTGAAGCATGTCGGTCACTTTTCCGCAAGATCAGCGTAGAGCCTAGCCTGGCGAGAGAAAGGTGTACATCCACCCAACCATCAGTCGTTCAACAGGGAAAGTTCGTGTTGCTGCTAGGCTCAATGCAAGCTGGCTGCCAGGCTTTCGATTCTAGCTTACGGCCCTGCAACGGCACTCTGCTCCTCGTGTAACAAGCATGCAACAGAAAATTGCACTAGTTGCATGAATACATTTCTCTACGCCTGACAGCAGCCCCCAATTATCCAACATAGTGTCTTGAGCAGACCCGAGAAGGCCATTTATCTGGATTTTTTGCTGTGCTCACCGGCCTCCAACAGCATGCGCATGATGTGGACATGGCCATAACGATCAGCTACTGCTTGAGGAGTGGCCGCGCTTATCTCCACTCCTGGGCACGATTTCGCTGCGTCGGCACGAGACTGCAGCAGCAGGTGCATCACCAGAGCGTGGCCATGTCTGGCTGCAGCGAAAGTAGGAGTCATACCACTAAATCTGCATTCCGCATTTATTCTTGCACGGGACCGCAAGAGCAAATGTACGACATCAGTATACCCACCCCGTGACGCGGCCACGAGCGGTGCGTAGTAGAACGCGCAGTGCTCGTTCTTGTTTGCTGATT
>CAJNJA010010039.1:0-10858 GCA_905231915.1 Symbiodinium necroappetens
GGCTGTGACGCCGCAGTCCAAAGACTGCAGCAGCCACGACCCGAAGGTCGTGACAGATGCATGACGAGGCTTGCCAAAATCCCTTAATAATTAGAATAGGGTTTTGGGAGTATATTATACTATGATTGTAATAAGGGGCCCCCAAACTAGCACAGGGAATTATTAAGGCCCCTATATTACACTTATTACACCCTAAATGCGATTCCGTGTTTATCTCTACCCCCGTACCTAAACCCTAAACGGCCCTAAACCCTAAACCAACGGCAATCCCCTATGCCTGAAGCTTCTTCACTCCCCTGCCCCACCAAAATCTCTCTAGCCCCGTACCTAAACCCTAAACCCTAAGCCGCAATCCCCTATACCTGAAGCTCCTAAACCCCGGCCTCGGCCGCATAGGGTGCCCGGCGGCGCAGGGGGCGGCGGGCGGGCTTCGGGCTAAGGTTTAAGTCAGGATTTCGGGTTAGGGGGATTCGGTGGGAAGTTTGAGGTTTAGGAGTTTTTGCTTAGGCTTAAGGGAAGATCTCGGGCCTGTGGGTTGTCAGATTGGCTGGCCAGTGGCAATTCCAATCAGGTGTTCCCACGTGGTAACCCCTGATTGGAAGTGCCACTGGCCAGCCAATCTGACCCTCGAGCCTCAAGTCTGCAAGGCTGTTCAAGAAGAATTTAGCTACCGTTTTGAATATAACTATACTAGTATCTATAATATATATCTATACCTGTAATCGGGCCTGGGGGGGATGATCATGGGCATGATCATCCTCATGCCGGGGATATGGCTTAGGCTGACGGTGCCGAACCTTAAATTACGGTACACTCCGAATTATGGGTAATGCAGGATGTATATCATCAACCGTAGGTCCCTAAACCCTAAACCCGTATTTGGAGACAAAGGTAGTCCCTAGACCCCTGAACCCCGAAACCTAAATACCCGCTGAGAGCTTTCGAGGGTCTAGGGTTTAGGGGTTTAGGGTTTTGGGGTTTGGAGTTTAGAGTTTAGGGTTTTGGGGGTCTTTTGAGGGTTTGTTTTGACGTGTCGTGGCGCCTCTTTCTCCGGAGCACCTGCCCTAACAGGCTTACATGTGAAACAAGATGACCTTGTGAGGATCCTGTAGTGCTGTACTTGTGAGGGTTTAGGGTGTAGGGGTTTAGGGTATCAGAGCTTTCGTAGAGCGCTGCAAGACGCCATTGCCAAACCCTCAAAACACCTGTAGGACCCAATACCCTTAATTACAGATACAAGATGCAGCTCTGCAAAACCACATAGTACCAGATGGACACCTCGGAAACCTGTACAACACCAAGAAATGGGGGCTTCCGAAAATAGGGGAGCCTAAGATAGTACTTACCCTAACTAGTAGGATCCTTATTATAAGGACCCCCAAAATAAGGTAGCCCCACATTTCGGAAAGTCCCAAATGTCATGGACCTGGCCGACAGTAGCAGGGCCTGCTCCAGAACGGACTCCGTAACCTTCTCGGAGTCTTGGCCATCAATGCGGACGTACTGCCTGCAGGTGGGGTTTACAAGAGTTATAGGGTTTAGGGTAGGTGGGCTTTACAAGAGCTATAGGGTTACTACTGGGCACGATGGATGTTCTAGAACTTTATAATTTATAGTGGTTCTCGGGGTTGAGAGGGTTTCGGGTTTACTGCACACTGCCTGCAGCAAGGCATTCGGGGGATGTTGGAAAGGCATTGTGAGAAGATGTTTGAACCGATCTGCAGGGTATTCTGACTTGATATAAGGATTGATAAGGGCTCTATAAGGGTGTAGGGTTTAGGATAAGGATTGATAAGGCTCTATAAGGGTTTAGGGTTTAGGATAAGGGTTGATAAGGGCTCTAGAAGGGTTTTAACAGATGGTTACAAAGCATTGATATCATTGTATAAGGTGTTCTAAGGTTTCTAACATAGGGGCTAATATCTGGAACAGGCTTTCGGTGTCTACCTCTTGCGGGCATGGCACGGTACGGGGTTTAGGGCTTACTACAGCGTTTATGCAAAGTGCGTGGGGTTTAAGATCTAGGGCTAGAATCTAGGGTCTGGGGGTGTAGGGTCTTGCGTAGAGGTACAAGCAGAAACGGTTGGGGTATCCTGGGTGACTGCCACTCACGTTTGATCACCACATCCGGATGGTAAGGACGCCACCCACAAACATCTGTCTCTTCTCTGCCCACGCCAGGACCTCAGCACAACACTGCATGTGGGAAAGGCTTAGAGGCAGCATTTCTGCATTCTTTCGTATCCCAACAGCGCCGAACCAGTAAGTCATGAAGCTACTTACTATAGGGCCTTAACAATCAGAACGGAGTATGTTGGGATATTCTACTATAGTTATAACAAGGAACCGCCGAAAAGAGTGTAGGTAATTATTCAGGCGCCTACGTGACAAATCTGAAGCATTATTTCATCAGAGCTCCTCTGAGTCCAGGACCGTCTTTCGCTCCGGAGCCACAGCAGGTGGTGGGAACCGGAGCGCCATGCCGCGCCTCGTATCGTACCTGGCATGGGGCGTGCTCTTCGAGCTACTTTGGGGTTTATTTAGGGATACCCATAGGCTCCAAAATAGTTCCTTTTTGGGGTTACCTTATAGGATCCTATATATGAACCACAAAAAGGAACTACTTTGGAGCCTATGGGTAAAGCATTTAAAGTTTGGGATTTGAGGGTTGCCCCGGCAGTTTCAACCCAAAATGGCCCGAGTCTAGATAGTCAAGATTCCCAAAGAGCCCGTGACAGAAAGGATATGGTCTGGTATTCCTCGCACTTCTTATAACACTACCGCAGCGCCGGGAAAAGCGTTCAAGCCTCTTGTGGTTTTGACCTGGCAAAGTCGCAGACATAAGCCCTCTCTGTGGGTTTAAGGTCTGAAGATCCTCCCTGCAAGCTTCGGCTCCGGAATACCATAACGGGAGGGGGAGGCATGTAAGACAAGGACATGGTCAACAGATGCTCTTGGGCCCTCACCAATCCGATTGAAGCAACCCCAAAACAGTCTTAAGTGTCGATATAGTAGAATGTAGGGCTTCTATATTAGGAATATGTATTCTGATTTGGGCAAGTATTCCCCCATAACCTAGGATCCTTTGAGAACAATCCTCCGCCTCCTCCTGCTCAGACTAAGACTCCGAATCGTACTCCTACTCACCTACTGGTTTAAGGTTTAGGGTTTATAAGGGTTGAGGGTCTACTGCCACTGCTACGGTTACTGTTACTACGTGTGGTAGTAAAATTGATAGGAGTGGTTTCTTGCATTGATAGTATTTCTAGCCCCTCTGTGGTCCTCATATTCTAACTCCATCGTCTTGGAACATGAGTACACTCAAGACTCACGGCTTAACCCTGTATCCCTGAACCCTGACCCTAAAACCGAAAGGCACCTTCGGCGAATCGCGTGGTGTAATGTGGCGCACTTCCTCTCTATTGGAGGCGAGGAGTGCAGGATCTAAGGTCAATCGTTGGGCTGCGGCAACTCCGAAGAAGAGAGCTAGAAAACTAGGTTCCCGGGTAACCCCATAATAATGAGGGTACCCTTTTTCTTAATATTCGGCTTTAATAAGGGACCCCGAACTAAAAAGGGCAAGAGGCTACTACTGGGCACCTAGACAAAACACTCCTTAATCCTGAACCTTAATCCCTGAAGCCTGAACCCTCAACACCCCTAAACCCGACACGCAGTGACATTCGAGGCTCCTCCTCTTCCACAATGACCTGAGTAGCGCAGGCACCGAAAAGCTCGATCAGCCGTGTGCAGCTTGGCTTACGGGATGTACTTTTTTGTTTAGGGTTTAGAGCTTAGGGCTTAGGGTTATTTAGGCTTTTTAGAGGGTAATTCATCCTAAACCGCAAACCCTAGCTGTTTCCTAAACAGTCTGCTATGCGCTCGGAGCTCTTCACGGCCAATTCATGAAACTCTATCTCATAAGACATCTTTGCAAACCCAAACAGTATTGGGACCTTAACAGTTACATTTTCATAGGAGTTTCCAAGTAGTAGTATTGACGATTCAAGCCCCTATGTAAAAGACCGTCTGTGCCTCTTGTCGTCCCCAGAAAGCACAGAATGAAAAGCAAGGATGGGGATATCCCATATAAACGCCCCTTTAATCAGCTTACTTCCCCAATAAGCCAGGGAAATAGAAGGGTTAAACTTTCAGAGTACTCCTAAAGTGTCAGAACCCAACAAGTTTAAAGGTCGGGTATCGGGGAACTAAGTCAGGCCTTTTAGGGGCTCCTATCCTGGGTTCTTGATTAAGGGATCTAATATATGTTACTATAATATAGTTTACTTGCGATCCTATTGTGGTAACTCAAATTAAATCCCTAATCCCTTAACAAGAACCCAGTATATCTTTGGGCTCCCCGACCGGATGTCGCACCTTTGCTGCCTCTGCGGACGGAACCTTGCCGGCTCGAGCGTCCTGGCCCAGAAGGTTTTTGCGGGTTTCGACTTTAGGGCTTAGTGAGTTTTGGGTTTAGGGTTTAGGGGTTTAGGGTTTTGAATCTAGGGCTTAGGGTTTAGGGCTTAGGGTTCAGGGTTTAGGGCTGAGGGAGTTGATGTTCCAATTTTGTCATCGAGTTGGGCGTACGGCGTCAGAAGTTAGACAGAGTTGGTCCTTCTTTCGTACAGTGTTGAGGGTCCAGGGCTTCCAGTGTGCACCTATCATGAACAAGTGTCAATGCCCTCAGCGACTTCGCACCTTTGCCGGCTCAATGTCATGTACTTAGTTTTCGTGCCACATAAAGGCTCAAACAGGACCGTCAACAGGACCATCACTTAGACTATCGCCAACCTGCATGAATGATGCATGTTCCCAGAGACTCCAATTTCCCTTTTTTCAGGAATTCACCTTAAATCTTATCAGGGTTCCTATTCTAATTTTGAGGTATATTTCCTAATTATGTAAGGGAAATACAAACCCCTATAAAACCCTATAAAGCCCGATAAAACCCGATAACCTAGGCATATTCCTTAATTAAGGGATATTGGAGTCTCTGGGATCGGATCGCAGCACGCTGGCACTGAAGCTCGGAAAGCCTCACGGAGGGAAGTCTTGTGAGACCTCGGGCAGCTCATCTCAGCACCAGCAGTTGCAAGTTTTGAATCGAAAGTTTTGGTTACCTGGTTTACAAACCCTAAACCCCAAACTCTAAACCCCTAAACCCTAAACTCTAAACCCCTCAACCCTAAACCATAAACTCTAAACCCCTAAACCCTAAACTCCGAAATCCCTAGGCCCTAAACTCTGAAACCCCAACCCAAAACCTTGGGATGTAAGGCCCATGGGACACAGCAAAGTCGATGGGCGCAACTTCGAAATCGATGTCTAATCCTAAAAGGTTTAGGGTTTGGGGTTTGGGGTCTAAAACCTAAACTCATGATCTGCGGGCCTTTCTGATTAGACTACCGTTTTGGGGGGTCTTTTTCCAGATTCCGAGCCCCTGAGCCTGAAGTCCTAGGGTCGCAGGCACCCCATGCAGCCGAAGGCACGTTCCTGAAGATGCCGAACTCATCCTAAGGGCTCTGTTTCATCTAGGGGTTTAGGGTTTAGGGTTTCGGGGCTTAGGGTTTATAGGGTCTAGGGTTTAGGGTCTAGGTCTCCGTCTCATCTAGGGGTTTAGGGTTTATAGGGTCTGGGGTTTTGGGGTTTTGGGTTTAGGGTCTAGGGTTCAGGGGTGTAGGGTCTAGGGTTTAGGTTTAGGGTTTAGGGTCTGGGTTTAGGGGTTTAGGGGTCTGAAAAGAGAGACTAGGGGCTTGGGGGTGGAATAGAGGGCGGTTTCCGAAAATAGGGGACCCTAATAATAGTACCCTAAATACTAGGATCCTTACTTTAAGGACCCCAAATTAAGGTACCCCTTATATTATTTTATTATTATATTATTATATTTTTTTATAATAATATTATTATGATTATTATTATTATATTATTATTATTATTAGACCCTTATTTACCGACACTCCCAAAAGAGAACCCTAGAGCCCGACTGCTAAGACTCGTAGGGCCTTGGGGGGCTGAAACATCTTAGAATCTTAGGGCCACCACTAACTAGCGAGACCGTTATCTTAGGGTTTAGGGTTTAGGGTTTAGGGTTCCTAAACCCTAAACCCTAAACCCCTAAGCTATCTTGGCGTGATGAGGCTTCTTCTGTCTTGGGCACCTAACCGTCCTACTCCGCGCAGCCTGCTTCAGGGGAGTCTTGCCGTTCCAGCTCCCCGTGCGGTGCGAACATTTCAAGGTTACTCTCGAAGTGAATGCAGCACGACTCTCCCTCAAGCATTCATGCGAGGATGGTGTGTTCGCAAGGTCTCTGAAGTAGGGTCCCTTTTTAGGTCCCCATTAAAGTACGGCACCCTTATAAAAAAAAAGGACCCTGAAAGAAACCCTACTTTAGAGAACTTGATAAACTTTACAACCCTGACCTCCAAAGAAGGCAAGCACCCTTAACCGACCGGCGTCTGGCAAGACTGTCGGCCACAACGCAAAAGGTGGAACATCTTTATAGGGGGTCTTCGAAATTACAACAGGGTTTAGGGGTACCTTACACAATAAGTTGTGTGAGGAACTATATGGACCTACTACAGTATTAGTAAGTATTCCGACGTCTATGTCTACGTTATGCGCGCAAGCTCCATCTGTCGCGACTTCACTGCAGCAAGGCATCTTGCCAAAGACATCCATGCTTGAGCTCTTCTTCTTGACGATCTCCTGCTGGGTAGTTCTCTAAAGTAGGGTTCCTTTTAGGGTCGTACTGTTATTTAGGGCGAAGGGTTTAGGGTTTAGGCTATAGGGTAGTTCTCTAAAGTAGGGTTCGTCTTAGGGTCCGTTTCACAAGGGTGCCGTACGATTTTGAGGACCTTATTTAATTACTAAAAAAGGAGCCTAATTTAGAGAACTATCCTGGCATGTTAGCAGCGGAGCCCTACCACCCAAACCCCAAAAGCCCTAACGTTCAAAAGCTGAAAGCTCACACTGCAGCCTACCCGCCCGTATGCCTCAAGACCTTCCGTAACCCATTAACTCAAAAGCCCTTAACCCCCCTCAACCCTCAGCCCTTAAACCCCTGTAAACCCCTTGGAAACCCTAAATCCTAAGCCCCTACAAACCCGAAACCCTAAAACCCGAAACCCGAACCCCCGAACCCTAAGAGCACATAAACCTAAAAACCTCTATACCCGAAAGCTTCAAGCGTTTAAACCCCTACGAAAAAGGTTCCCGAAACCCCATAAACACCTGTAACTCCCACAATCGCCTATAGACTCGACTGTAGCCCCCGATAAAACACCCTGAAACCTGCTAAGAACCTCAAGCTTCGCTGACGAAGCGACAGCTTTCCCCCGGCCTCGGCCATTCTGGAAGCAGCGGTGTCCTCATGCAGCTCAGGGCTGTCATGCAGTGTGCTTTGTAGGAGCCTTCACAATTTAACGGAATATATGGGGGCCTGACTGGGGGTCCCTCTAAGGGTTGTAGAATACTGGCTCTAGAGGCCAGGGTGCAGGATTTAGTAGTATTCACTGATTAGAATATCGGATTCTTCAGGGCAAGTTACATATACTAAGACTATGCGTGCAATAACCCTATGAAGAAGCCTATGAATGTAGTATTTCTAGTTCTCCGACCCTTATATTATGGCTTCCTTTATGGAGTTCGACAAAGATTCTAGAAAGGATTCTTCAAGTCTTCTGTTAGGGGTTTGGGATATGGGTTTCGTGGACTGCAGGGATTGCTTAACTACGAGCCCTAAACCCTAGGGGTTCAGGGTCTCAGGGGGCTTTGATGTTTAGGGTCATCCGGACTCTGGGGGCGTTCAGTCTGAGGCTTTAGGTTTTAGCTTTGATCTAGGACATTTTCAAGTGGGTAGTTACCTTGAAAGGAGCCTTATAGAAGGTCTACATACCTTATGGAAGCCTTTAATTTGAGGGGTTTAGAGTAGTGAGGGTTTCATAAGGTCTTAGAGGCTTCGGGTTCCCTTATGCAACCCTAAGGATCCAAGTACCTAATAATCGGTTTAGGGCTTATAGGGTTTGGGGTTTAGGGCGTTTAGGGTTTAGGGTTTCAGGGTTTAGGGTTTCAGGGTTTAGGGTTTTAGGGTTTAGGGTTTTAGGGTTTAGGGTTTTAGGGTTTTAGGGGATACTAACCTACAAAACTGCTATCCCTAACCCGAGTACAGGATTCTTGGGCTTGTTGGACCCGTAGGGTCGTACTGGGTTCCTGTTAGGGGATTTACTTCAAGGTACCATAATGAAGAAACCATATTATTTACTATAGATCCCCATTATGGTAACTTAAAAAAACCCTAAACCCCCAAACCCTAAACCCTAAAACCCTAAACCATAAAAAACTCAACCCTGAACTTAACAAGAACCCAGTTTAAGGTTCAGGGTTTAGGGTTCAGGGGTTTAGGGTCTAGGGTTCAGAAGTTCGGGTTTAGGGGAGCTCATGCCTGAAACCTAAACCCTCCATGCTGTTCTTTTTTGCATGGACCGGCCCAGTTCGCGGTTCGGAACAAGGAGTCACCCCCCCAAATGACTGAACCCCAAACCCTAGCACCCCGAAAACGAAGAATTCCAAGAAGGAATCCTAAGGTCCTAAACCCTAAACTCCATAACCCTCAACCCAAACCCCTAAACCCTAAACCCCTAAACCCTAAACCCTCAACCCCAAACCCTAAACCCCATAACCCTCAACTCTAAACCCTGAACCTTGAACCCTAAACCGGTCCTTGTCTTCTGCCACAACGCCACAGAGACCACGTAAGAACTCCCGAACCTTTCGCCAAAAGGTCCCGGCTAAGACAGGGGCCTTCCCACATATCCAGAATCATGGGAACGAGAGGTTAACCCTAAACCCTAAACCTTTGGGACTTCCCATAGGCCCCTAAGTAGTTCCTTTTATGGTTCATATATAGAATCCCATAAGGTTGGACGTACACCCTAAACCCTATACCCTAAACCCTATACCTGGGTCTCTAATTACCTACAGTTTTACGGGTTCTACCTACTAATTAAGGGGTCATGGCTGCTAAACTGTAGGAAGAGAGAGTTACAGGTTAACCTTTGGGATTATAGAAGGATTATAGTACCAAAACGTTAGGGGGTTTCCTACCACGACGACTAAGTTCATGCGTAGGACCGGGGGCTAGCGTATCCTGTATCGTCGTAGGTGCAGGCATTAGAGTTCTCCAAATCGACAGTTACCCACCTTGCTTCTAAAGGGTTTGGGGTTTTGGGTTTAGGGTATTTACCTTACTTACAAAGGGATAGATGATAAACAAGGATAGATGATCATGGTATAGTCTAGTATAGTGTTTCCTACCAAAAAGTAGGAAAACTGAGGCTGCTTTGGGGGTGGAGCGGCGGGAGCTTAATGCTACACAAATTGGAGGAGTTCCCGGGACACTACTGGGTGTTTTGGAGTCTTAGCGGTTTAGGGTTTAGGGTTTTGGGGTTTTGGGGTTTTGGGGTTTTGGAGTCTTAGGGTTAAAACGTCGAAGGGACTAGGGTCGAGGGTTAGGGCTTGAGCGTTTACTTGCTGAGGGCTCCAGCTTTACAACTGACACCCTAAAAGCCCCGGTTCCCTAAGTGCGTTTCTGTCCCTCAAATCCTTATATATATATAATATACACACACCCACACACACACACACTCACACACCGCAGAGTGCCCATAACCCAGTAACTTGCTGTATGGGTAACTGGGCTCTGAGGGTGAGGAGTCAAATTTTGCGGTTCAGGGTCGAGGGTTAGGATTCAGGGTTTGGGTCTCAGGGTGTCGTTTTTTGATGGTATTAGCAATAGTAATACTATTGGTAAGAAACAATATGTAATGGTAATAGCAATCATAACCGTACCAGCAATAATGGCACTAACAATAATAGTAACCCTAAGGGTCCAAGTGCCTAATAAGCCTTTACTCTTCTGAATACTAACCTACAAAACTACCCTTACCCTCAAAGGACTCATATTTCAAGGCTTTTGGTCCCCAAAACCCTATTATATAAGGCTTTTGGGCTATTTTGATGCTAAGGGCTACTATTATTAGGTCCTTCGGACCCTCAGGGTAACATTAGTAGAGGGCTTCTTGGGATAGGCTCAGGGCTGACGTTTCAGTGGTGACGGTCAATGGCTTAGGCTTCAGTTGAGGGTTTACTGCCGTTGTTGATGTAAATCCTGCATGACCTGAAGGACCCTAAACTATGGGAACTATGGTTATAGTCCTTCTCATGGGCAATGCAGGATTTATATCATCAACCGAAGTCACGGTTTCCGAAGCATTCCGAGGCACCTGACAAGGGACTATATAGGAATAGCAGTACCGTTGTAGTAGGCTTCAAAGCACCGACACATCCGAACAGGGATTTATAGGGCTTTGTGGGCTTAGGGGCCTGAACAAGTAACAACCGAACTAAAAACCTAACCCCGAGCGGAGAGTTACCTTCTTCAACACCTGAGTCAACAAGTCGATTCTCAAAACCTGATAGCAGCCGTGCCTCTAAACAAGAGCCCCTCGCGATGTAGGAACCCTAAACCCCGAACCCTAAGCCCTAAACGACAAAGCCTAAACTGGCAACCTTATAGCATTCTTCAAGAAATCCTTTTGTGGACCCTTAAACACGAAAAACCTGAACCACAAAACAGCTACTGAAAAGAACTTACACCACTCTATAAGCCCTTATGAACTACAGTATACCACCCGAAAAAAACCACATAATTCACCCTAAAACCACTCAACAATCTGAAACCCACTACTAAGAGCCACTGGAAGCCACAACAAGATAAACCAGCAATTGCCTCATGATAAGCCCATATAACCCTAAAACCCAAATCCTAAGCATAAATTACTAAACCCTAAGCCTTAAACCC
>CAJNJA010010040.1:790-14444 GCA_905231915.1 Symbiodinium necroappetens
TATATATATATATATATTGCACCCCGAACTCTGAACCCGTTCCATTGGGCCTGCCGCTAACAAGCACTGAGACTTTGGGGCTTGGGCTTTCGGGAATGCAGTGAGAATTCTCATAGGGCGTCTGTTGCATCTTCGTGGGTCTGTCAGGGATTTGCGGAGCTGCGCGGATCCAACTTGTTAAAATGTAGTGTAGAGGCAGACTCGCGCCAGGTGTAGACGTTATGGCAGGTAGCAGCGATGGCGAATCGCATCGGTCCAACACACCCAACCCTCCGAAGGTCTGCCGCAAACTCCATTGCACGCTTATGCGCCGCATTCGGATCTTGGCCCCGCGGGGTTCTCCAACTGCAAGACTCGCCATCTATCATTGTTTACTGTGTTATACTATATCATAAGGACCCTTAGGGGTTGCGGGGAGGGGGTAGGGGGCCTCTATACCTGTAGTAAAGGACCTAATGAGGCCCGCTTAAGGAAGTATACCTCGCCCACTTGCCCACCCTAAGGGTCCCTATGATTATAATGCCTAACATCATGGTATATTGTCTAATATTACATTGTATGATATGATATTTTACAAAATTATTGAATCTCACCCCAAGGCTGAAGCATGGAAAGGGTGCCTCGCGCTGGCCCAGGAATGACCTCAGCAGCGCGCAAGCGATAGAGGTTTCTAGGAATGAGAGAGCAAGAGACTGAGAAGAGAGTCTCAAGCGGTAGGAATATGTAGACAGTGTCATGTAGTATAGGAGGCCCCTTCCCCGGTAACCGTGAGAACCTCCTTGATTGGAAAACAGGTCTCCGTGCAAAACTTACTACGTGTGGGTCCTTGGTCCTAGGGCCTGTGTTTTTTCTAGTACTACCCCATCAATCCTATTATCACTACTGCTATTAATGTGATGATTATGATGTTTGTTGTTATTAGGAAAATTGTAATGTTATTACGATTCTTGCTATTACTGTTACTGTTATTCGTGCTATGATTATGTAATAATTAGTCTTGTTATTATGAATATTACTAACTGCTATTCGAGCTCTTATTGGTAGTGTTACTACTGTATTATCATTACTATGGTTATTGCTATTGCTGTCGTCGCTCTTCTTCTTTTCCTTATTATCACCATCATCAGTATAAAAATCATATTACGTATTCTTGATATATTATTCACCATTATTGATATTGTTATTGTTATTCTGGTGAGCATTATTATTACGATATGCGGGTGGACAGCCTTCAGAGTCTAAGGTGAGGAGTTCGGTTCGGCAGATCTCAATGAGCCCGAGTGACTTCACGGCCCTGGAAGGCAATCTCAAAGTGTAGGAGTGTAGGAGTACAGGGTTTGTTTAGGGCTGAGGGAAACTATATGGAGGAATAGGTTGTGTGCTTGAGAGCTTGCTCAGGATATCGCAGTTGAGTTTCGGGCTTCAAACCACTTTTCCCAAACCTCCACGAAGACTCATGTCGAGCAAGAACTAAACGATGCATTGCCAAACCTGCTGCATCTGTCCACTTGTTAGCAACCCATTAACTATCCCTGCAATGCGTTCGGCGATTACAAGTCGGGCATAATCCCTCGCGCCCTTCACCAAGTGGTCGCACTGCTCGTCGGCTGCGCATCCAGCGACGCCCAGCAGCGCAACAACCCGCAGTGGCACCGAGCCCATGACATTCAAGGGCTTCGTGGGCTTCGGGCTTCCGTCCATGGGTGAGATAACGTTTGGTCGCATGAAGATGCTGTGTGAGCACGCTTGGAACTGGATTCCTGTGGAAGTTGCTGCCTTGTCGGGTACAGGCTTTGACTGCATCGCTGCGAGGTTTCTGGGTCATGAAGCAAGTGGAGGCTGTTGAGGCCCGCAGACGAGCTGGAGTTTATAAGTTTTCAGCAATGCATTCAACGTGCTCATCTACGAGGCTTCTACGAGGCATGCATTGCACAACGAGCTTGCAGACGCCATGTCGGGTTTTCTTAAGGTTATGAACGCCGGCTGGAGCCTCTGGAAGCTGCGAGAACGAAGGCTTGCCCCTCGAGATTCATTTCTGGGGGAATCGTCCACCCACTTGTGGAGCCTAGTGTGCCAGGGCAAGAGCGAGCAAGACAGGAAGATGTCCCCTGTGCGTCACGGCCCATTCCCCGACCTCTTAGAGCCTGTAGGGTGACGCAAGCTGCGTGCCCTGTTCGCCGAGTTCCATGACAACACTATTCTATGTGGCATAGACTCTTCACTAAGAGCCCCTCCCTAGTGATTCGCTGCCCCCTAGCCCTAGTGCTCCATTGCTATCAGCAGATTGACCGAAGTGTGCACAGCATGCAAGCACTAATCCAGGAGATCAGCTCTTTGCAGCCTTGGCTGGTGTGGTGGCGCTTGAACGTGCTGCGGTCAAGCAACTGCCTGAGGTGAAAAGTCGCCTCTCCGGAGCACGCAACGGGATGTGTGTGTGTGTGTGTGAGTCTGTGTGCGTGTCTGCCTGTCTATGTGTCAAGGCATCAGCTCCATGGTTTCAGTTAAGTGCGGGTGCTGCGACTGGTTTTCAGGTAAAGGCGACCTCTTGAACCAGAGGCAGGCACAAGAAGAAAACGATGGGTGCTCGAAGCCGTCGCGAACTCATGAACACGAGCGAAATCACCAAAGACTTCTTCAGCTAACTGGGACGGCTGAACCTCGCGAGGTGCCGAGCTCACAACTGGAACAGTTTCTCGTTTCCAGATGGAGTTTGAAAATTGAGGCCCTCAGTTGCAGTGCTGAGCTCTGTTGTTCACTTCAGGCCTGCACAGCAGTGATGCCACTTAGTCTAATCGTCACACCCGCAAGCACGGACTACACTAGCCCTGAAATGCAGAATGCAGCAAAACCGAGACGCAGGAGCTAGCCTTTGAAGCCGATTTTGTGCCGAAGACAAGACTCTGCAGGCACACGAGTGCCATCAGTCGGAGCATTGGGAGCGAGATCCCATGACCCTCATCCCCTACAGCACATTGGGGTTTGGCAGTTTTGCTCGTTCTCGGACACTGCGAGCAGTCCAAACCCACCTCAACGGTGCAGCCGAATAACGTCAAGGATGCGTCACGATGCAAGCCGTTTTCTCTGGGTTATCTCACGGCCTTGACAAACAACTTTGAATTGAAGCCAAGAGTCTCAGCCCCTCCTCTTTGAAGAATGTCCAAACACCTGTCCTTCCCTTCTTCTTCTCATCCCTACGTATGCAACCGTGCCCATCCCTGTCCAAAGCACGGCCCTTCGCCCCCCCCACACCCCCCCACACCAGAACCAATCATCAGCATCAGGCCCTACGTGTAGACCTCGGCCAACTCCCCAGCCCGACTCTCAATCTGATCGCACCAGCCTGTGATACCTCGCACACTGCATCTACCTGGGAGCGTTGCTCTGGTTTAGGCTCTGGGGCCTCCTGCGTAGAGTTGAGGCCACATTGGGCTTAGAGGGGTCATCAATTTTCTGTGGGTCTTGGTGCTCGTCGAAGTCGGGATGGGCTCTGGTATGGCTTGAACCAATATGTCCAACACCGGCTGCAGCCTGCCTTAGACTTGACAAATTTTGTGGGAGGAACCTGCTGCATGTATCAATGCCACAGCTGTATTGATCAAGCATCGCCTCCTCAATGAATCCAGCTTCTCAGGGTTGCATGGCTATGGTTGCAGGCAGAGTCAAGAACTCGGTTTTCAGATCTTCTTGCCGGATTCAGATCATGGGGCTTCGGGGGTGCCAAGAAGACAGCTACGACCCACAGGTCTCGCAGACCCCGTTTTTTCAAGTTATAATTGTGTTGGAGCGTGGCCAGTCACAACTCCCTGAATATAGGAAAAAAGAAAACATGTCAGTCTGTCGGTGCGTCTGGCTGTCTGTCTGCATGTATCTCTGTATCTCTATGCATTTATGCATATGTATGCATATGAGTATATGAATGTATATGCATGCATGCAGGCATGTACATAGAATACACTTTCGGCGTTGGGGTTCAAGGCGCAGGGCATCCCTTGCGGATTCACATTGTCATGGTTGAAAAAATGCTCTAAACCCCTGCCTATAGCAGTTGCTGCCAGTTGGGTGCCCAAGCTGCTTGTCGTTCAGGGCGGCCACGCCTGCGAACTATGCAGACTTCATGGGCATGTCGCCCAATGCGCGCGTACAAGAAACCAGAGACATAGCAGTTCAGAAGAGCACGAAAGGGTCTTAGTCTTCGGGAACCTGTACGTCAGGGCTATCCAATGGAGCGGGCTCGCTTGATGCCGGTGCTCCAGGAAAGAGCAAAAACTCGAAAAGCCAACGTAATTGCTCTGGGCGGACTCTAGGATCCAGCTCTTTGTCCAGGCTCGAGAAGTCTAGAACTCATGACATGCCCTCGCTCTGATGGTGGTGTTGGGACTGGGAGTCACTGCGCTTTCAGGTGGGGTACAGAAATAAACATGTGTAACATAGAGGATGACATGATACCGACCTATCCGCCGATCTATGCATCCAGCTGTCTGTCTGTCTATCTGTCTATCTATTCATCCACCCATCTACCTGAATATCAAGCTACATACCTATGTGGCCTATCTGTCGGCATAAAATGCCTACACGCTAAATTTATGTAGAACAAATAGTTCACGCACACGTGTGTGTCGCGCTCTCCGCAGGATTCTGCGGGGCCCTAAACCCGACCACTCTAAACCCCTAAACCCCTGAAGCCCTAAACCTCCAAACCCTTAAAGCCCTAAACCCTAAAGCTCTAAACCTCCAAACCCCTAAAGCCTTAAACCTCCAAACCCCTAAACCTCCAAACTCCTAAAGCCCCTAAACCCCTGAAGCCCTCAGATCCTAAACCCTCCTCAGCCGCTGAAACCAGGGACCTGGGAGTTCCTTCCCCTCGAGAAGCTCCAAAGAGGCCCCGCCGCCGGTGCTGCAGTGGGTGACCTGTTGGGCTCAGAGTTTAGGGTTTAGGGCTCAGAGTTTAGGGTTTAGGGTTCTGAACATCTACTCTTACGACGATCGTAACCAAGAGCAATAGCAACAATAGTGATAAGAAGAAGAATCGCAACAAAAACAATACCAATAACAATTAACATTGACAGTAGCAATAATGATAACAGCAATAATGCGAATAGTAATAGCAGTAATCAATGCAAATACTCTTAACAATAGTAAAAAATAATAGGCAGTGATCAATGTCGTTGTTACTCTTATGCTGTTAGTGTTGTTATGCCTATTTCGTTTTGTTGTCAAAGTTAGTACTGCTCTTATTATGCTTGTTTCTGCTTAAGGGGTTGCTTTGGGGCTGAGGTCTTGCTGGGGTCCAGGTTTAAGTGTTTGTTGCGGGTGGTTTAGCTTTGGGGTTTAAGGGTTTAGAGCTTTAAGGGTGTAGGGCTCGGGATTGAGAGTGTTCTCGATGTAGGGCTTTAGGGCTTTAGTGTTCCATGGTTTTGGGGGGGTTTTAAGTCAGCTTTCAGGAGCTAGGGCATTTGGGGTTTTGGGGCTTCAAGGTTCTATTCAACTCTATTCACTCATTGCCTTCAGTTTCGTCTGTTGCGTCGAGGGGGTTCACAAAGTTGGCACTGTTAACCCTAGCTTCCTTTGTCTTTGCCGGCTTTCTTTCGTGTTTAGCGGATTTGGAGGCTTTAGGATATTCTGGGGGCTTGCCATGGAAGCTTAGAAGCCCGGGTGCATCATGTGTTTGCTTGTGTTCGTGCGTCTTGTGCTAAATTTGGAGAGCGTGCATAACATTCCAGACTAATTCAAAGCTTTTGTGTCCGAACCGGTCCAGGGCAAGAAGAGTAGCCCTGAGCCCTAACCCCCACCTAAACCCTAAACCCCAAACCCCGAAACCCTAAACCCTAGACCCCTAAATCCCAAACCCTAAACCCTAAGTACGAAACTGCTAAAGAACCCGCCCAAGACCTCGTCTTTACTGGCCTTGTCCTCGGTTCCGTACTTCTTGCAAGCCGTGGCGGTGTCGCCACCGCCAATGACCTGGGTCTTTAGGGGTTAGGGAAGCAGGAACTTAGCATTTGGGGTTTAGGGTTTAGGGTTCGGTTCAGGGTTTAGGGGGTGTGGGAGAATTACATGATGCGGATTTTGTCAAGTTGTACATCGTCGCAATGGCTCCGTCGGGAAATCCGCAGGCAGTGAAATATTCTGAACTTACATCATTTGGGAGATGTTGAATGCGAAGCCCACTTAGGTTCATAGGCAATTAAAAGGTGTGCGACGTCGCGGGAGAGCTCCCGTCAGAAGCCATGTCAAATCTCTACACGGCCGGTCTCGAATGTTTAGACTCTAGACTTGCCAAGCACAGCCACAGCATTCGGGCGAACCTTTCTGTACTAAAGTGCTCCTCAACTATGAATCCTGCTCTGCACTGGTTTTGACCCCAGGGGCAAGTCAGAAGGGGCTTGTTTCAGGACAACAGCGGCTCTTGGTTCAGACCACAAGCAGAATGGGCACGAAGGGACGTGTGAGAAACACGGCTCTTACGCAAGCACTCAAGAGCTCCATGAGAACTGAAGTCCCATCAACTCTCGCTCACAAGCATGCGAAGAAATCCGACGTATCAGGTGAGTGGCAGTGATCACACCTGCTCCTGTAGCCGCCACGACAGCATCCATCAGACTCTTGGTGCCTGGGCACGTTCTCCCTGTCTGTCGGCCTCTCTGTCTCGGTCGTTGTTTATCTGTCTCGGTAAAACTTACGCTGCTCATGCAAAAGGCCCAGTACCCTTCAACGAGGAAACTGTTGTGAATGTAAGCTTTGGGCAGGTGGAAGGGCGTGACAGCAAGTGTGGCCTAAGATTTCCAAATCCACAACTGCAGCTACTGTTACGACAGACAAGCAGGCAAACATGCACCAAGACTGTAAGAAAACGGTTCGTTCCATGGGACTGGAAGCTTCACGTTGAGTGCGCTTCACGTTCTGGTTCCAGCACGCTGACACATGCACCCCTGGCAACCTGCTTGCAGAAATCAGTCGGTGTTATGTTTCTGCTGTGGTGTCACACCTTTGCAAGACTCCCACGATGCGGGTGCTCTAGGCTGCCAAACCTTTGAGCGTGTGCCTTCGGACATTGTGGAGCACGCGCTGAAAGATGTGAGGCCAGTGTGGTTCTCCCAGATGTTTCGCTGAGAAGCAAACCTGTTGAGCGTGGACTCGGGAATCTAGGATGTCTCAGGTGGATGATGATGATGATGATGATGATGACATCAACGAAGCGGTCAGGCTCGTACCGCCGGGCCATCATGGACTGCTCGATTAGGAACGTTTTGGTCGGGGTGCCGATCTCGAACTTCGACATCTCGAAGACGCCCATGGGGCCGTTCCAGATGATGGTCTTGGACTCCGCCACGGCCTCCGAGGGGCTCGGGAGTTGAGTACACTCCGTGAAGATCGAATCCGGTTCGCGGCTACAGCAACATGCACCATTCTAGCAAGAGTCCGCAGAGCATGTACCTGCGGTTCCAAGCGATAGTCTGGTTTTAGGGGTGGGAATCCAAGAGGCTCTACGAGTCCCCGTAGTTGACACCACCCTGGCAGAGTCGCGGCCCCAGAACTCTTCTATTATGTTCTGGCATCGGGACAGCGGCAACAAGAACGAAAATGGCTGACCGGACGGGAGAACTTCAGAGTATGCAGGGCGCGTATTAGGACAACAAGCCTTGTTTGGAGAGATATGACAGCCGAATGTGCAGCATGACCAATCCTTAAAGGAAGTCCTTAACTGCCTAAACGTGGAAACCACTAAGCCACCAAGCCACATGAAGCGAAGAGTTGCTTTAACTTGCTTCAGCTCTATTCAGGTTTAGAGGGTCGGTCTCTATTGTAGTTGTCTGGAGTCTCACGGTTTCCTGCTCAGGGTTCTAAGCCTCCGGGTTTTGTCAGCTCCAAACCAGAGATGGCCCACCTCCCCTCGCATCGCTGAAAGGTGACCCTCGAGCAAGGATCCTGCTTGGCAACCACCTCAAAGAGCCTCGGCTCCCCCAAATCCGAGTTAGCTCCCTGAATGCCCAAACTTGACAGAACCCCACCCTCAGACCCCAAACCCTATTTCTGTAAAGAATGGGGGATTCTTCGGGCTGGCCTTGGCATTCAGCTCGATCGACTTAGGTCCGCAATCCAAGCCCATGAAGCCTCGGTTTGGGTTTCAAGACGATGGGGCCCTACTGTTGAGGATTCAGGACTCCCAGTGACAGACCCCTCATCTAACGGGCTCTATTCGGAACCCCATCTGCACTGCTTCGGCGAGGGCAGAACTCCATGAAAGTAAGCCCCTTTGCTTTAAAGGAAGACCCATGGTCTCCCTCGAAGCCCGACATGCTCACTGGTCGGGCCAGAAGCCTTCAACAAAAAAAAGCGTGAGAGCCTGAGGCCTTCAAAATTCCGGCAAGACCTGAACCCCTCGAGGGCAAAGGCCTGTCGCCTCAAAGCTCAACCACCAAATCCCCAAGCGTCGCGCGCGAAAAACCCCCAAGACCTGCAACCTCTCGGCCTTTCCGGACCCAAACCCGAAGGTTGACTTTCGCTTAGGAGCCATCTGGGATGCCAGCATCCTTGGTCACACCTGCGGTTAGACCACGGGATGGGTGCTTCAGATTTTCAGCTTGCCTTTGCCTTAGCTTGGAGTCCTCTGCTGGGGCATTACCTCTCTCTTTCTTTCATCAGGCCTGTGGTGAGGAGTTGCCTCCTCTCTGTCTCTCTCTCTCTCTCTCTCTCTCTCCCTCCATCGGGAGCTGGTCAGGCTCGGAAGTTTCTGTGGGTACCAGCCCAAACCGCAGATCGATCGAAAGTCGAAGCACTGCTGCTCGACTCGGAAATGCCTGGTGATCTTTAGAAAAAGCCCTAATTACTGGAAGCTTCACGTACAACTGCATCAGCCTCTTCAAGAAACGACGGCTGCGACTTCGGCGATTTACAGCTTGCTTCAAAACCTCATCACCCTTGCCTCCTCCCATCCCCCTCCTCCCAGAAACTACGATCCCAAACTCTGCCTGGATGTGCATGAACCTAGCTTTTTGCGTGTCATTGGTATTCTCAAGGTGAATCGTGATATTCGTGGTGGTCAGGTAAGTGGTGATACTGATACTCTCCCTCTCTCCATCACACATGTTATTTTTGGACCGAAGGACTGGGAGTAGATCGCGAGCTCGGCCGACAACTTTCGAGAAGCACAAGCTCTTGGAGTCTCTGTGGAGCTCCTAGCGCAACGCTTGTTCCGGCCTTCCTTGATCTCGCCATCCTCGCCGAATTTCGAGGAGCAGGTGAAATCGACAGGGAGGATGATCTCCACGCCTGCAAGCTGATCTACGAAAGAACGGACGGAGACCCTCAACAGCATCGACACAGACTCAAGCCTTCCCCGCATCGAAGCTACGATCAAGAAATAAAGAGCACATAGCCTGTGAAGGGTTTTTTTTGGGATAACTGGCCGACCTAAGGCGACCCAAGACCTAAAGCCTTTACACAGTGCGCACGTTGTCTTGCCAGAACCAGCTCCAACAAAACCCCCCAAAACCTCCAAAAAACTCAAAGACCTCGGAAGCCCCGAAAGACTCAAACACACCGAGTTGGAGCCCCCTAGCCACAGAAACCCGAGCTCAGCCAGGGGACCGAGCTTCTCCGCCTTGGCCAGGATCTCAGGAACGATCTTGGCCCCTGGAGTTCGGGCTTGGTTGGGGATGTACGGGTGTGGGGGTTTAGGGGGCTTAGGGGTTTAGGGGGCTTAGGGGTTTAGGGGGTTAGGGGTTTGGGGATTTAGGGGGTTTAGGGTTTTTGGGGGTTTAGGGTTTGGGGATTTACGGGTTTGGGGCATTCAGGGGCTTGGAAAAGTCTTCGGGTCCTCCCCGTCCCACCGCGAGCATTGGAGGGATAACGGCCCATGGACGGCTGACTTGGATCAAGATATTATAAATACTATAAATATGCGAAATATTTCAAGTATTATAAATATTGTGAATATTATGAATATTCTAAACATTACAAACATTTCAACCATGATAAATGTTGGTCCTCAGGCCTTCCTCATCGTAGAGCGAGGTTCCAATCGCCATGCTGTCCTTGATCTTCAGGAAGGTGTAGGCCATGCCACCGCCGATGATCATCTTGTTCACCTCTTGTGGTACAGTCTCGGGGTTTGCGGGTCGGAGGGAATGGGGCGTGGGATGGGCCCTTCCGACAAATCTGAAGCTGACTCACAGATGCCCTGTTCCGTTTCGTGGGCAGGGTTGAAATCTTCGGACTTACACGGCTGTCAGCCTTTTGGATTCAGCATGGCAGGTGCCGCCGCGCAACCTTGTCCAACATATTCATGATGAGCTGGATCTTGTCGCTGACCTTTTCGCGTAGGAGCTGTCCCCAAGCCCTAGCCACTAGGTAATCGTAGAGTCGCCGTTGTAGTTCGTTTCTTGGGTTACCTCATAGGAACTGAAACATAGCACTGGTCAAACCAAACAGGGAACTACACTGGAGAATGGAGACTATAGCCATTCCCAGGCCTTCGAGGCTGCACGAACGTGGACTTCAAGGGTGTGCAGCTGGGGTCAGAAGCCAGGTCCAGATTTCTCGACCGATGCTTCATTTGGGAAAGACAGCTTTGCGGAGTCTGTAGGAACAGCGATGCTGTAGGATTGAATGGCACCAAGTGTGGGTTGTGATGCAACAAATGAAGACTTCGAGATTCACTGGCGCTGCAAAGGGATATTGTGGGATGTAAGTACTGCAGCGACAACGGCAAACACGGTCATTGGTCTGGAGGCTAGAAGTCGTCGCGTGGTACAGTCTTAGTTCGTAGTGGCAGTTGTAATAGTAGTCGTCGTCGTGGTGGAAACAGCAACCCTACTGGCAGCTAGCTGCCTGCTGTTTTCTACAACGACCACGGCGACATCCTGACCAGGACGACCGCTTCGAGGAATCCTAAGGCCTAAGCTCCGCACCTTTGCCCCACCAAGGATGGCCAGCACTGGCTTTGCCGGGTTGTCCAAGACCTTGGCGAATGCCTCCAGCTCCTTTCCATGCAGGCGGGTTGAGTCTTCCAAACTCCAAGCATGCCCTTCGAAGCACGACACAGCAAATTACAAGAAACAGCAGAAGTCGTGGTAGCGGCGGCGGTGGTGGTGGTGGTGGTGCTGCTGCTGCTGCTGCTGCTGGCCGTATTAGTTGTTGCAGTAGCGCTACGAGTGCCAGTGCTAACGGTGCATTAGCAGCAGCAGCTAAGCAGGAGCAGCAATAGTAGTAGTGGTGGTGGTGGTGGTGGTGGTGGTAGTAGTAGTAGTAGTAGTAGCAGCAGTAGTAGTAATAATAGCAGTAGTGGTGGCGGTGCTATGACCCACTTGAAGAGCTGCTGTGATGTGTATTTAGTTCGGATACACCGGGGCAAGTTCGGCCTCATCCGGGTCCCCCTAAACGACAACAGGACTTGCAGCAGCATTGCGTAGACTCGGAATGAGAACATTGACAAGTGGTCTTGACCAAAACACTTGCTGAAAAATGGTCACCGCATGTCACCGTCACGAGGGGCAGCTTCGTGGTCGCTATTAGCGCCACTTTCTGCGTGACGGCCACCGCTGCTTTCACCCGATCTTACGGATCGTGGTGCAGCAATGGTGCCCACAACGACTGGTAGTGCCAATAACTGCGCTGCCTGTATCGGCGGCAACGATGCTGCACGGCAGTACTAAGCAAAGCTGCATGCACCACGATAGAGATATGACAATGGTGATACCTGCAATAACGAAGAACCGAAGACAACACCAACACACACCAAGAAGGTGGTCCGAAAACGAGGCAGCAGTACTACAAGCAACTGCTGTAGCAATACGCAGGCCAAGTAGTTGTGTAAGGGTGAGGTAGTCTGCAAAGATCCTGAACCCAGATACAACTTTAGAGATCCCGGAAACCGAAGCTGCTCGCTCTCCTTGCCCATGAGGTCGCCGGCGCACTTCACATCGAAACCCTCTCCCACCATGGAGCTGTGAGCGCGGTGCGCTGTTCCGAAGGCATCGTTGCAGTAGATGTCCGCAAGTTTCCTGCCGGTCAGATGTCATGAAGCGGGACGAACAGGGAAGAGTCATAGTCATAGTACTTACAGTGATGCAATAATTTTGGTACGCTGGCCGACAGATCCGCTCTGGCCGATTCGGGGTATGGCAAGACACTGGACCAGCCTTAAGGCCGAGTGCTCAAGGGCAGAACTCGGAACATCGAACTCAGAAAGGCCGAGCCTGAAGCGTGCGTTTGGAAAGGATGTATCCCTTAAGTCAGTTTGTGAGTTCGTAGAGAGGACGCCGGCTGCCCCGGAGACTGTGAAAGGATCGCCCGAGGTGGCGAGCTGCCAGGGAAGCAACGGGACCCGAACATCCTGGACAACGTTCCGAAATGACAGGAGTGGGAGTCAGTACACGAGGCACATGACAAAGCGCAGCCATTTGGGTGCAAGATTCGTTAGAAGAATGTGGGCATGCCCTTCCCCAGCTCGCAAACACACGAACTCAAGCTGCAGGTCCTGATGGATGCCCGGAATGCTGCGACCTTGTCCTTCTCGGCCTTGATCTTGTTGCCCTGGCGGCAAGCTGGCTCCAAGCAAGGATGATCTGCTGCCCACTCGAAGAGAATTTTTAGGTTGTAAGACTCAGCATAGGGAGGAAACCTCTGTCTTCTTAGGTGTGGACACGCAGCGTTTGCGGGTGCTCTTTTGTGCAGCCGGATCCCGAGGCTTGGCTCGGAGAGTTCTTCTCCACGAGGCACCCCACAACCCTTCCATCAGAAACACAGGTTCCCACAGTCATAGCGCACACAGCATCACTGCTACTGTCTCTCCGGTTCCCTCGTGGACGATGATGACGAGAACGATACTGATCGCATGACGGTGATAACTCAACAACAGCCGGTCTGTCCATCACCATGGCGATGATGACGATGACGATGGTGATGATGATGCTGCTGGTGATGATGATGATGATGAAGACGGCGATGATGATTATGACGGTCATGATGACGTGGATCATGCTGGCAATGCAGATGATGTTGATGTTGTTGATGATGATGATGATGGCGCTGATGATGATGATGGTGATGATGACAACGATGGTGCTGCTGAGCATGGTGGCGATGCTGATCATGATAACCCTGAAGAAGCTGACGACCATGGCGACGATGACTGGCCACGATGAGCCGTCACTCGTGGTGATGATGAGGAAATGGTGATGACCGTGATAGTCATGAGCAACATGACGATGTTGCCGATCATGGTGACGGGATGTGCTTGATGATGCTGGGTGATCTGCATTCTGAACAGAACCGCCTCCGGGTCGACTCCCTTACCCTCCTCTTCGACGTGGAAGCGCAGGTTCCTCGGTGAATGGCCCGAGGCTGCAGCAGGGTCGTGGATTTAAGTCGTGCAAGGATTTTGGGAGAGTTTAGAGTGTCCAACATTGTCAGGCTTCCCCGTTCCTGAGCTGTAGAATCGTCGTCGTCGTAGTAGTTATAGTAGTGGCTGCAGTAAGTAGTAATAGCAGTACTACTACTACTACTACTACTACTACTACTGCTAGTACGACTAGTACTACAAGTAGCAGTAGTAGTAGTAGTAGTAGTAGTAGTAGTAATTAGTAGTAGTAGTAGTAGCAGTAGTAGCAGTAGTAGCAGTAGTAGTAGTAGGCGCCCCCCCCCCCCCCCCCCC
>CAJNJA010010041.1:0-14443 GCA_905231915.1 Symbiodinium necroappetens
TTCCATACCTGATTTGCCAGGTAATCTGCAAAGGTGTCGGCCCGCGCTGCTTTAGAAACCAACTTTCCTTTGGTGTCAATGAGATTAGTAAGTAGGAGTAGGGCGGAAGTCCTTGCGCAATGTGCGCACAGTGCGCTACTGTTGTATGGCAGAGCCATGGAAGTCTTCCTTAGTAAGTTTCGCTAATTTGGTGCTGCTTTTTTTTGGTGGGGTCTGAGTGAGTTTTCCGGCCTATGGTGCGCTGTTGTCCTTTTCTACACTGCTTTTTCTGGATTCCTCTTCGTTCCTTGGGCGGAGCGTGTTTTGGCGTGTGGTTCCGATGTGACCTGTTATTTTTTTGGACTTATTGCCTGTAAAATATAGCCAAAGCCAAGCTGGCGTTGAATCGGAAAACGAATTGGCTCAAACCGTTCCTTGGAGCCCAGAATGATACGTGCGCCACAAAAAAAAAAAGATGCCCTAAACCCTGACCCTGAATGCCCTGAACCCTAAACCTTAAACTGGGCTCAAAGCACTCCAAAAGCTCAGTACGATGACATGCGGTCCTTTGGACCAGTCGTGAATGTCATGCTTGTCTGAGTTGTATCTTGTCCATTCCTGCGTTCAAAACCAAAATGAGCTGAAAGACCCCAACAACTCCAATCATGCCCTAACCACAAAACCCTATAATCCTTGAACCCTAAATCTGAACTTTTCGGTTTTCGCGCAGCCAGGCCTGCTTGCAGTGAGCGAGTGTGTGAGTCCAAACTTGAATTTTTGAAGCTTGAAACAGGAATTCTGCAGACTTGACCATGTTGTACGGTCGGTAGGCTCATAATTTTGAAAACCATTTACCGCAACTAGTTTTGAGAGCTTTTCTCGGGCCGCTCTTTGTCATGGAAACTACACGGCAAGTTGTTTGGCTAGCGAGTCTGGGCGACGGCTTTTGCAAGGTTGCCCTTTCAACCAAGCGATTTGCCAGACCAAACAAAGCAGCTTCCGAACACAGCATTGTGCAGTCCTGCTTGAGAGGACTGGAAGAGTCTGAAGGGCTGTCACAAGGAACCTACTCAGGTGATGGCGGCCATCTAGCTTCCGGCAACACAATCATCGCTGTAGCGCTTATTGAAACCATTGCTCAGCACACATGCTTGTTGCCGATGAGTGAGGAAGAGCAGGCCCAGTACCAGGTCTGGCGTTGTCTGGCACAGTCAGAATTGGAGGGGTCTCTGTATTGGTTCCGGGTCCTGAAGGTAGAACCTTTGGCAATTCCGGTGGAAGTGGATGATGCTGTAGGCATCCTTAAAGTCAGAGGTTACGCCTTCAGCCTCATGTCAGCAGACTGGGCTGCTGCACTTTTCACAGAGCAGCAGCTGCAGGTTTCATGCAATGAGTTCAATATCTGGCAGTCGTTCTCAGACAACAAGGTGCCTCGAATCGTGCTGCGGCTTCCGAAGCCGTTTGTTTTCCTTGTTGTCAGCAGAGCATGGTCTGGTCTGGCAGTTCCAGATATATGTATATCCGGTGGGTTTTCGTTTTTGGCAGGTTGGCCAAACACACGGGACATCGAGCGTCATGAGAAGTGCGAAAGTGGTTTGCTTGATTTACAGAGGGGTTTTGTGCATACTGCATTCAGCCGGCTTCTTTCGAAAGCGGAGCCGTTGGAGGTCGAAGGCCCCAGACTCAGTCTTTACGACAGTGCTGGCAGGGAGCAGCTACTCCAAACTTTGCGGGACGTGGCTGCGAGTGTGTCAGGGAATCCAGACCTGCTCGACAAAGTTTATAACAGCGCTAGAATGGTGCAGGCCATGTCAGATGAGGTTCTTGTACATCGCTTTGGCCATGCTAAAGAGCCAGGGCTGAAGGGGCAGAAGCGATCTCGGAAGTACGATCTGATGGACATGCTGCACTGTTATCGTATAGCTGGGATGCTGCATTCAGACAAGGACTTGAGGGATGTGTTTTCGCTTTCTTGCCAAGTCTGTTTGCCACCAGGCCTTGCCAGGGAGGCCACTTCTTTCATTGACGGAAGCAATACAGATGAAATGGCGGTTCCAAGCAAATCAACTTTGAGCAGATGTCACGGCAGGATTGACATTGCATGGATGCTGCATGTGAGGAAGCGTATCTCCAGAATGATGGAACAACGAGGGCTTAGAGTGTTCATTCAGACTGATGCGACTTGGCAGGGTGGCTTGGAGTACCAGTGCACTTTGGCAAACTTCGTGGCCAAAGACGACCTGCTCTTGCTTCACAAGGACCGCTGTCTTTTGGCGTGTGCAGCATGTGCAGGCTTTTGCGGTTTTGCAACGTTCAGCTCTTCATGTTCATGGCATGCCGCTGTCAAAAAAAGCTTTCCGCAGCCCTGTCTTTGGTGCAAGCTTAGGCCTAAGCCGTAGGAGTGCTGTCGGCTGAGCTGTGTCTGATGGGCACGAAAAAGATGAAGGACCATGATAAGGGCCCTGAAAAGGGTAAGTTCTCAGAGGTTCCCCTGTCCTCTGAGAGTTCCGACTCTACGTCGTCGGAGCGCGACTCCAGAAGCCACTCACCGTGCTCAGGCGATGGCAAGAAGCATGCTGCAGGTGCCGGAGGCAAGGCTGGCAAGGCTGTGGAGAAGTCGCCAAAGTCGATGGATGTTGACTTTGAAGCCAAGGAGGACAGTCCAAGGCGTGAGGCAGACTCCCCAGTTGCGGAAAGTCTGCATTCCATAACGCTGGTCGAAGCACCCTCGAGGGGGGTCAAGTGCCCGATCTGCAATGCTTGGGTGAAGCTACGCGCCAACCTGGCCCGCCACCAAAGAGAAAGTGCACGTTGCCGCAAATACCAGGGACTTCCCGTGGAGCAATGCGTGTGCCGATGCGGAAAGTCCTTCCCGGGGGAGTGGTCGTTGGAACAGCATTTGCAGAGTGGAGCATGCACAGCTGATGGTGCGGGTGGTGCACATGCCGAAGCTTCGTGGCCTCACATGTCCAAGTCGCATCGGCGAGAAAGCTTCAAAGAGTCAGTGGCAGCGGCCCGGTCCAGGTCTCCTTTGCTGCGCAGACGCCGCGGCTCCTCAGTGGCTGCAAGTTCAGCCGCGGCTTCAGTTTCCGGAGATCGCCCAGACCCAGCACAGCCGTTGAACCCAGTGAGCGCCGCAAGCGGTCCGGCAGGTCGGTTGATGACATGTACATTCAACAACTGCAAGGTGAGCTTCACAGGGTGACAGGGGTGATGGATATCATGATACAATTCACAGGCTCATGACTGCCAAACTTGTTTCAGTGCAGAGTGTGCAGAACTGCAGAACTGAAGTGCTCGAGAGTGTGAAAATCAGTGACCTGCTGATGGAGACAGGGTGCAGCGCAGTGTGTATGTAGGCCTTCTTTGTTCGGCTTGCGATGACAGTGACTGGTAGTGCCTGGTAGTGCCGTGCCTTGCTCCCACATGAAAATTGATCTCCATTCGTTGATGCCTGCCAGGACATGCTTCTTCTCCAGAGCTTCGCTTCCCTGACAGCGGAGGCCCGGGTTTCGGAAGAGGTTCTGCAGCAGGAGTGCCGTGCTATGGAAAGCATAGACAGCAAGATGTGGTTGCATGTGTGTCCGATTGTGATGCTGGCACATTCCCGCACAAACTTGCCTGCAAAGTTTCGAGTATTTGTGCACACCCTCGCGTTGCTCTCTGATTCTCCTGAGACTCTGGTGCAATTAGTACGCAGCATTTCATCTGTGCACACTGATTACGGAGTTGAAAGTGGCATCGCCCGGATGCCGCCAATACCTTTGGAGGACATTCTTCCGCATTGGCACTCTGGGCCAGAGCCAGAACATCATTTGAATGATGATTGTTTTGTCGAGTCTGGGGAGCTGCAACATGTTGCTGATGATATGTTCCAAGGCGATGAACCGCCTAGGCAACACCTGATTGACTTGTCATGTTGTTTGGAGGGGCCAGACATGATGCACATCATCCATAATGCCACCAATGATTTGTCCACTGTTGCAGACACATACCCTGACATGTTACAGAAGCCGACCGTTTTATTGAAGCTCATGTCAAACAAGGAGACGAAGCAGCAGCTGTTGACAGGTTGCTTTTCACAGGGAGATGCTCATGCCTTTTACAACCAGATAGCTGCTGTCAGCCACACAGTTCATGAGAAACGCTGGAACACGATAGCCACTGCTATTGAACTTGCTGCCGATCTCGAAGTGGCGCTGCGTGCAGGGTGGGATTTGGATGATTTCATGAGAGGAAGAAAACCACCCAGCAGCAGGCAGGAGGACACAAGTCCTGCTGTTGCTTTCGGGGTGAACTTGCAACAGGTTGATGAGGCTATTCATTCAGACTTCTTTTGGGCCTCGATCAAAGTATTTCTGGAAGTGGCACGGGTGCAGCGCCAAGCAGTTCGGTTTGTGACTTCATGTCCCTGTCATTATGGACTTTCACGAACGGGCGTGGATCAAGCCGTGTTGGACAAGTGGGATTCGTGTCCTATGCGGGGTCGTAGATGCCCCGAAATTTGCGGCGGAGATTTTTTTGCGATGATGCAGGAGACGATGCAAGCTGGGAGTGTTTCTTTGGAGATGCAGCTTCCGCGAAGCTTGTCTCAGGAAGAGAAGCTGAAACTGCTGCGTGACTTTGAGCTCTCGAGGCAGATGCTCCTGACGACATACGTTGTGAAATTGTCTTTCTGGAGCCAGGCACCTTTTGCAGTCGTCGGGATTGCGCATCACGACCCTGCAATCAGGATGAAGTCCTGTGTGACCTGTTTGCAGTTGAAATCTGATCATCCAAAGATTCAATTGCTGCAAAAACACGAGGACGTTGTTCGTGCCTTCCTGGTGGCTGGGTGTCTGTGGGACGAGACCGGGGCTTTCAATGTATTGAAGGAGCTCGCAGCTGAGGTTCGATTGTTTTTCTCAACGGCCTGGCGAGTGGAGGGCCAACATGCGAAGACCCGTCGTGCAGTTGATCACGCCCCATGCCGTTCAGCGGCCTTCGTATCCTTTCTTCATCGGAAACTTGAGTTTGCGGCTCACCTTCGTGCACACCCAGAGGCTGCCGTGGAGGTGGCAGAGCTCATGGGTCGTGCGCTGAATGGTGTAGCAGCAGCCAAGGCTCTCGGGTTTTCTGTGGCCGCAATGGAAAAGTCGGCATGGTTCAACTGGGGCAAGCAAAAGAGCAGCTTCCGCTACATCTACCATGACGACCCCTACCTCAAATATGTGCTGCCGCTTCCGCCATCCTGGAAACGTGTCCTTCCTGAGAGGCTTCTCTCCCAGCCCGACATGGTTTTGCCTCAAGGTTCTTGCTTGCTGAGGTGGACTTTAGCACAGCAGCACATCAAGCAGCACGCGAATCGGGGCTGCTACATGTCGGTCAAGTACAACCCACATCTGCTCTACAGTGTGCGATCCATCCTCGCTCCGGATGAAGACGGTGCCATTTTGCGGGTGCAGGATGGCAATTTGCTGGGAGATGATTTTGATGAAGTAGGGCAGGCTGGGCGCCTGAACGCGCTGCCATGCCCACAGCATCAGCTGGTGTCCTTGAAAGCATTCCTGGAGGGCGCTGGGGATGTGGCTGAAGAGGTCATGTTTTTTTCTCTGATGCATAAGAGCCCCCAAAGGTACCACAGAACAAAGACAGTGTCTGAAGTATCTCTGAAAGACAGTTGGTTTGTCCAGCTCCATGACATCTTGGCTATGAGGCCTGAGAAGAAAGAAGTCCTTGTGTCCTTGCAGGGTGTTGCACTTGGACCGACAGCAACAGACAAATGGGAAGATGCTCCTTTGGCCCTCCATGTGGCTCACTTGGACTTGGCTTCCCTGAAAGCGATGTGGCTATGGGAAGTGGATGCTTCAGCAGCCGTTCACCGTTTCGACAACCAGATGATGTCAACCATCCCGCAGCAGATGCATGAGAGACTTGAAACTCTGCTGCAGCAGCTTGTTGGGTCTAACAGCCTCTGTGGGCGGCCAGAGGAAGATCCTGCCATCGCTGAACTTTTGGACATCCTGGTGTCTGAGTCATTGGTGGAAGGGCCGCCGTGGAAGTTGACCCCGACTGGTGCTGAACGCACCAGGCAGGCGGTGCGGTTGTGGAACGAGGTGCCTCTGCTGAGGCGCACGGAGAAGCCTCTGAGCGAGGCGTCCTTGTATCAGCTAGTGCTGGAGCTTGACGCAGCAGGCTTCACGCATGAGGTCGTTACAGCCAGCAAACACAAGAAGCTCAAAAAACAACAATCTCCTCATTTGCAAGAAGGTCAGAAGATGTGGTTCACTCGCTCAGATGATGTGACGGTCTGCAGGAGTTACGTGCTTGCCTTGTTGAGCTGTCCGGTTGAGCAGGTGCCATATGCTGCTGCAGAAAAGGAGTATTTGCGTCTTCTTGGGCTGGAACAGACACCGGCTCTTGGAAACAAAAAGGGCAAGCGGAAACGCTTGCACGTGAACGATGATTGGCCTGATGATGCTTTGTCGCAGCCTCGTGCCCGTGTCCCTAGGACCCGGCGGTCTGCCGCCGCCAGTAGTAGGGAGCAACAACGTGACCCGATTGACGATGCCTTGAGTCAGCTGGGCGGAGATTCTGATGTGCCAGCTGATGAGGATGACAATGTGGAAGAGGGTGTCAGTAGCCATGACGAGGATTCTTCAGCCTCATCCAGCAGCAACAGCAGCAGCAGCAGCAGCAACACCAACAGCAGCAGCAGCAGCAGCAGCAGTTCTGCCAGAGCTTCTGGTTCTCAAGCCCCAGCTGCTCCAGGTGCCAATGGAGGTCCGGGTGCTGCAGCTGTTGCAAAGGCTGCTGCCGCGCCAGCCTTAAAAAGGCAGGGGAGAGGTTACTTGTGGGGGGACCACTTGCTTACTCCAGTTGGCGATGATGATGCGAATCCCAAACATTGGCAGATTCGTTGCGGCGACCCCTTGCACAACCTTGCAGGTCATGCTTGCACCAAAAAAAGGAGCTGTCGCTACGGCGGCTCCGAGCGAGTTCAGCATGTCCTCAAATATTGGGCATCTCTCTCCAGCCGCTATGAGAGTGCCGAACAGCACTTGCAAGGGTGGACAGATGATGTGCTTCCGATGCTGAATGCTAACACGATACCAAACGATATCAATCCATGACAAGCCTGAGTCAGCGTCAGTGCTTCCTGAAAAAAAAGGTTTCAGTTTGGCTGGACAGTAGATTTCCAAGTAATGCTGGGATCTTCGTGGCAACTGTGTAATAGCAGCAGTGTGTGGCTTGGGTAGGGGTGTGGGATACTCTTGGTTGGTTGTGTTAGGCTGGGCATTTGGGATGTGGGTCCAGGGCTTGGTGGGTGGCCGGGTGGCTGGCCTGGTACCAGGCAGGCCTGGAAAAGGTGGCCTGGTACGGGGCTTGTGAGGGGGAAGGGTGGCCGGTCTGGCAAGGACAGGCGGGCCCACGGGTACTTAGGGCGCGGGGGCGCGCACGCGCGCAGAAACACGCACACGCGGACAAAAAAACCTTAATTTGGTGCTGCTCTTCATTTTTGGTAAAAAAACCAAAAAAACAATCCAAAATGAGAAATTTGGCCAAATACAGCCAAATCAGTCGTTGCGGGTCAGTTTTAATGCTTTTGCTTCTTTTTCCGCCCAAATAAAGGATTTTCACGGACCAATTGAAAAAACAATAAAAACATACACACACACAATGTTTTCACCAATGATTCTTTCGTGCGCTTTCGTGCGCCCACTTTTTGCCCCAGATGGCCTCGAGCAAAATAAAGGCCTGGCTGGGTCGATTAGAGGCAGCGGTCCATTTTTCCAAGGCACGGCAGGGAAAACAGAGGCCACAGGTGCTGTCCGGGCCTTCATTTTCAAGGCGTGCCGTGGCTTTCCGCAAGGGTTCCGGCCAAATTTTGCTCGAGGCAACCAAGGCGATTTTCGTGCGCTTTCGTGCGCTGCCTGTCCTGGAGCCAAAATGGCTAGATCGTTCAAAGAATTCCTTGACTTCATCAAAAATGAATCAATTGCAGAAGGAACGACCAAAAAACTTCAAAAAACTTTGAAAATGCAGATTCTGCGGAGATGGTGTTCAATATTGTCACTATGGTCACAAATGCGTCATTTCTCTCCCTGCATGCCAGCAATGGGCCCGTTTTGCGTTCTAACGTGCCACGCAGCGCAGCAGGAAGGGCTCGGCTGGCGTGGGCTGGGGTTGGGGCTGGTAGATTGGGTTGCGCGTGATGTGGTGGTGCTGGGTTGGGTTGAGGGGCTGCTGATGCTCATGATGGGAAGTGGGTGATCAGTGGCATCAGTGGGTGTATGGCAGGGTTGAGGCTGAAGGGGTGAACTCATAATTTGATCATAATAGCTATGCTAGACATGGAAGAGGCGTTGGGACTTGCTGATACAACAACGTTCAGAAGCTTCCGGGCTTAAAAGCTCATGTGCTCCGATAACGCTGCAGCTGCAGGTGCTCTATCCGCATGAAACACTTCCGTACCATGCCATGACATGTCCTCCCTAAGCCTAAACTTGAAGGAATATGGTGCTTCCATCTCAAACCACAGACCCTGCCATCCGCTGCCATCCCCTCCTCTAAGCTGCAGATGCGAAGCTTGAGCTTGTAGTGTAGGGAGTCCGACAAAGGCCATGAAGAGCTCTGCCGATTTTGCAGATGATGCGTTTTCCTTTGATGCAATGAATCTGAATCATGGGCACATTGGTAGCAACCCGCCTAGATCACCTCGCACTTCCCCTCACAAGAGGCGATACAAGCAAGGCAGCCTGGCAGACCACTTGTCGACCCTGCATTGTCAAGCCGGGCCAGGCAATTTGTTTGAGCTCTTTGATTTTCCGAAAGAGCATGTTCGCACCATGAGCAAGCATCCGGAGCTGCTGGCAAGGGCCTGTCAGCTTCTGGAACATGGCATCGTCCACAGTAGCGATTATGCAGGCATGTTGGCAGAAAGAGAAGGCATGCGCCTCCTCTTGCAAGCTTTGCATGAAGAGGCCAGTTGTTCTGGCTCCTACACATTCACCCGGGCCTGTGACATTGATAGGGACTGCCAGCAGCTCCTGCTTCATTCAGCTCAGACGCAGGACCAGGGCCAGTCTTGCATTTTCCTGGACATTTGTCAGCAAATTCATCCAACGGCACAGGCTTGGTGCCAGGCATGCCTTCCGAAGGCAGAAGATAGCTCTGAAAGTTGTGCGGCAGCTTACGATTCCATGGATGAGTTTCTTCGAGCCAATGGATCGTGGGCTGTGGATCAGGCCGGCCTCTGCTCTACTGCTATGTCATGGTTCATTCTTGGTGCTTACTACCTCTTGTTTACACTCACAGGAGCACAGCTGCGAGTGCCTGGTCCATGGCAAGCCATGCATCGTCAGCCCGCCACGTCCTTTGGATAAGTCGCTGGTCATCAACACAGCAGGAAACACATGTGTAGGATGGTCCTCCGTGGGCAAGAGATCAAAGCATGCTCACAAGAGTCAACATGCATTTTTTGTGTGGCTGGCTCAGCGGCGTGAGCTTGCACGTCGGGGCCAGGAAGATCTTTTCTTTCAGGAATGTACTCCGGACTTCGATGCTGCAAGCTGCATTGCTCAACGTCTGTCTGAGACTCACTTTGTGACGCATGCTGTGATAGGTCCAAGAGGCCTCGGTTGGCCAACGGCACGTGACAGGCGCCTCAGCTGTGGCTTGTCCCTCCAAACCTTGGTATGGACGGGGCCTGAATCTCCGCAAGAAGTCCAACAAGATTTTGAGCGCTTCTTTCAGAGGCGTTGCAGTCCCAATGTCACAGGGAGCATTTTCTTCCAGGCAAGTGATGCGGTTGTCAGGGCATGGGTACAGCGCAAGATGCAGCGCAGAACCAGAGTCGCAGATCAGGAATCAGTGCCAGTTTGTGGGAAGGACATGTTCATGTTGGTGCTCACTCCCGCTCAGTTGCAGCGGCTTGAGCACTATGGCAAGCTTTCGGAGGGTTCCTCCAGCTTGGGAGGCACAATGATAGCAGATCTTGATCATTGGCCGAATGCTGCTGCCTCTCATGGCCCCACCTGGCCATGCATGCTGAAACATGGAACAATCGTCGATGTAGGAGCTTCCCGCATAGCAATGACTGTGGATAGGTGCTTGGCATTAGGCTTCCATGTGAAAGAGTGTGGGAACAGCAGTTACCGCTGGCCCCTGGAGGAATACATGCAAGGCGTGAGGGACCGTGTAGGCCAAGCTCTGACTGGCAACAGCCAGAGCTTGCCCGCCATTCTTGCTTGGTATCTGTATGTCTTCTGCCACACTTGCCGTCGTGAGCAGTGCACCGTGCAGCCCAGCTTGCGTTACCAAACAGATGAAAGTGATGACAAGCATGACTGACGATGAGCATTCAGGTCTCCAGCTTGTTCGGCCTCTAGAGTGACTTTGTGTACAGGACGATTGGTAGCGGTTTTGAAAAAATGATGTGATTCTTCTTGTCAGCCTTGCAACTGCAACCAGCCTTGTGAAACAGAAGGGGAGTGCATATGAGAGTGAGAGACAGAGAGAGAGACAGAGAAAGAGAATGAGAGAGATATTATGCCTTCCCAAAACGGAACCATGAGCCAGAGAGAGAGAGAGAGAGAGAGAGAGAGAGAGAGATCACTGTCATGTGTTCAAGCTCTGCCAGTCTGCATCTTTTCCTGCAGCGTTTGTGCAAAACAAGCGCCTCTGTTTCTCCTTCCGTGTCAGTGTTGCGATCATGGCTAAGAGGTCAGCCTCTGCTGTGTGCGATGATACCGAGCAGGCTAGCCTTGCTGGGTTGGCTGTTGGGGCTCAGGCGGTTCGGGAGCCATCGCGTGGCTTCAAAAAACTCAAACGTGAAGTTGATGCCGAGTCTGCCAGCTCCCGGCCCAGCAAAGTCCAGAGGATTGCGAGGTACGGCTGTTTGTTGCCATCCTATTACCCAGTGCTGGAGGCACTCCCCACAGCTGCGCTGCCGTGGAAACCTCCGACTGGTCGGCATAGCTATCAGGTGAAACATTCTTGGATCGTGCCCGTCATAGTGAACTTGAAAGATGAGAAATTCATTGTTCAGTGCGGACGACGTTCACAATCCTTCTTATTCGGTGTGCACAACGGGGTCCAGGCTGCGTGGGAACGAGCCTTTTGCATTGCTGAGGAATGGAAGGATGCCCCCCCAGACCAGCCCGAGGATGGCGCTGAGCCTGCGTGGGGGGCATGATTGGGTAACATGCTGGGTTTGGGTCCAGTGTGACAAGCAGCTGGGGTCGTTGCTTGCACACTTGCCATGCCAGTGCTGACATACCCAGTCTCCGCTCCAAGCTGTGTCTATCGCTCCCAACCATCTGAGCCTCTAGACTCTAGGTTAACCTGATCTCTGCGGTGCGCTGTGCTGTACAGAAAAAAGACATCCTCAGGGTAGCTTCGTCTTGTTGTTCATGCTCGTTCTTTGCGTGTCAGTGTGTCAGTGTGTCGTGCTTGTAACCAGGCCTGTAGTGTTGTCAAGTCGAAACTCGACACATGTTGGTCTTAGGCCTTGAATGTGCCCGATAAATGCTTGTGTCTGGTAGCTTGGTCCTTGCTTGCACTAGTGTTGCGGTAGGTAGATTGATCGGTCGGTAGCTCCGTCCTGGATGTGCCCAATACATGCTTATGTCCGTAGCTTGGCCCTTGCTTGCAGTAGTGTTGCGTAGGTAGATTGATCGGTCGTGGCAGCTCCGTAGGGACTCTGGCATCATGAATGCCGAAGATGACTTTGGTCAGGAACAAAGTGCGTTGCAGTCTGTGTCCTTATTGGAAATGTGGGAGGGCAAGTTCGACTCCAAGCCGGAAGCAGACGGACAGCCTGAGGCAGCTGAAGAGCAGGCGGCGGTTCCTGCTAAAGGTCGTGGGAAAAAGGGTCGGGGTGGGAAAGGCCAGAAGACAGCTGGAAAAGGGGACAAGCAGAGTGCCGGCCCCGGTGCCTTGAACACGACAAAGAAGCAACCAGTGTCCACATGCATTTGTCCGGGTTGCCACTACCCGAAGTACCCGGGAAGCAAGTTTTGCTCCCTGGGAGAGCATAAGAAGAGCTTCGACAATATGCAATACCAGCGTCGTTCCAGAAAGGATTTGACTGAGGAACAGAAGCAAGCTTATGATGAAGCCATGAAAGACGAAGGGGTCTGTGGCCGTGAGGTGTTGGCTTTTCACAAGGACAACCCCCCGGAGATGAAAAAGAAAGGACTCGTCGACTTCGCGAGGTTCGAGCGAATCCGTGGAACCAGGACATCTGCCAAAGACTCCATTGGGGACATCCCGATGACCGAACGCGCCTTCTACAAGTACTGTGAGAACAAGTTGGGGCTGACCGAAGAGGAGATGACTGAGTGGTGGAAGGAGTTGTATGCCGATGCTACCGTGAAACGTGACAACAAAGGATTCCGCGGGGCGGAGCAGCTGTGGATCAATGCCCACATTATGAAGCTGAGAGAAAAAGAAAATTATGTCGATGCTCGATCTGTCGAGTTCTCCGGGGACATCAGGGCACCCACCCTTGAGCAACGGGAGATGCTTGGCAGGCATGTGGCCCGCCAGGATGACGGGTTCCAGGATGATCACTTTCAGCTGACTGCGCACCAGTTAGACGACCTGAAGCAGGGACCCCAGCCTGCGCACACCACGCCCAAGAAAAAGAAGAATGGAGGGGAGGACGCTGAAGTCACACCGGAGAAGGTCATCAATCTCACACGTGAGCGTCCGAACTTATCTGCTATCATTGAGAAGGGCGTGAGGAAGCTGGAGACAGACTTGAAGAAAAGCTTCGCCCATGCAGTGGACTTGATGCCCAAGTATGCGGATCACCCCGACGATCTGAAAGCTTCGGATCGCGTCCTGATCACCTTCTGCAAGACTGCGCAGCAGCGCCAAGAGCTGGTAGCGCGTATCCTGGGGCAGCCAGCGGACATCTGTCAGCTTGTCCCAGACACGGCTGGGAATGCTGCAGGTGCTGCTGCGGCCCCTGGTACGCCTGCCAGCGAAGTGACAGGTGATGCCATGAAGGCCGTTGTTGAGCAGGAGCTGGCTAAGAAGAAAGCCATGTCCTTTGAAGTCTTCCTGGAGCAGGAGTCCGTTCGTGCGCAGAAGTTCTGGCAGGGTGAACTGTCCTCCGTTGTCAGCATCCAGAGTTTGCGGGAACTCATTGATGCTGTCATGGCAGCCCAAACCTCGGAAACCTTTTTGCAGCTTAAGCATCAGTGGGAGCAGTCCAACAAGGCGTTGACGGAGATCAGCAAAGGCCTCAATATTGCCACTGATGATGTTTACAAGCACTTGAAAGCCAAGCTCAGCGAGCAAGCAAGGGACAAGAAGAGAAAAGCTGATGCTGCTGCCAAGCAACAGCTGGCCAAGGTGAAAGCAGAGGCAAAGGCTGCAGCGGATTCCATCAAGAAGAGGAAGACAGATGCTCATGGCCAGGGTGTCGCGAAGCCACTCTTCAAGAGCAATCTCCCGCCCGAGGTGCAGGACGTTGCAGAACTGAGCACTCCGGCCAGCGTGGCCGATATGGATTTCAAGGCGCCGTGGCTTCTGAAAGATTCTGGCCACATGCAGAAAGCACTTCAGCATTCAGCAGTGCAGAAATCCCTGGCTATCTGGGGTGCCCAGTACAAGAAGGCAATGAGTCAGCACAAACTCAATGTGGTGACATACCCAATCCCCGATGGTCAGGGCCGTGAGATCCTGTTTGACGCCTGGAACAACTTCATTCCAAGCGGCCAGCATGTGGATGTGTCCTCTGTTGCTGGGGGCGCAGAGTTTGAGAAAGCTGTCTGGCTTTTCGGCGTCAGCTCTGATCTGCAAGCTGTGTCTGTCACTCCTAACCACGCGGCATTGTTTAAAACATTGGCCTGTGGGGAGATCCATCATTGGCTTGTCGAGCGAGCTTCGCTTGTAGCTGCCCTCAAGACGATTGGCAAGGAAGACAACGACTTCACTGCATCACTGCAGGGGTGTAACTCCGATGATTTGGCTTCCCTTGTCCAGGCAGGCGCCAAGATGAGGAAGTGTGTGTTGACAAAGGAATCCTTGCTTTATGTGCCATGCGGATGGATTCAAGTGGAAACTGTTACCAATCACAGCTTGGTGTACGGTGCTCGTAAGTCTTGGTTCCATAAGTGTGGTAAGGATGCTTACGCAGCCACGGTTGAAGCATTGAAGAAAGGTGGCACTGCTTCCACAGCGCGCATGGAGGCAATCCTTGCCTTGCACTAGGATCTTTCGGATCCATCTTTTGGGTTTGTATGCCTATGTTTTCAGGTCTTTAGCTAGCTTGCTAAAGCTTCCACACTGTGAATACAGTGTGTGTGTGTGTGCAGATTCTTCAAAGACTGTTTCGGGTGACTCCCCAAAAGCGGCGGCTCAAGAAAAAAATCCGTGCCAATCGCTATGAAACTCCCCAAGTTTCATCCCCTTAGACCCTAAAATGCCTAAACCCTAACCCTTACACCCTAAAATGCCTAAACCCTAACCC
>CAJNJA010010042.1:0-40799 GCA_905231915.1 Symbiodinium necroappetens
GTTCATAACCCATTTTTTCGAACTGCAAACAAACAAACACACGAACAAATAAACAAAACAAACAAACAAAAAAACTCGGATGTATTCTTTTTCCCACAGAAAAACTAGACTTCTGTGGATCGGAGTTGGAGTTCGAATTGACTCTACCAGTCGAGTTAATTTCAACTCCGGATTTGGAGTTCGGTTTTAACTCGAACCCAACTCCAACTTTACATCAGACTGGACAAATGGAAGAAGATTCGAAAAGATGGCTTATCCTTTTGAGATGTTGTTTTGTTTCGCTCTTTTTTGCATTTTTGTTTGAATCCACTTCCAATTTCTTGTTTGTTTCCGATTTTTTTGCATTCTTTCATGATCTCTTTCATAAAATTGTTTAAGTTTTTTCCGATTCTTCGCGTTTCAATTCGTTTCTTTTTCGTTCACTCGGCACACCGATTACCCAACTTTGTGCAATTGCTGGCGTGGTGACAACAAAAGACCATGGCAAGTAGAAGAAGTGTCAGACACTGACAGGCACTGGCAATTATTGCCCACTATTCCGCGTCCAACCAGAGCTCAAGCCCCAAAACAGCATTGAATGGAATTTCAGCACTTAAACACGAAAAAGTCGCTTATTAACTGTTGAAGTTTGGATGCATGAGTTTTTGTGTTTAACCATTGTTGAACAACCGTGAAAAGATCTTGCCAAAGACGTAGTTCAAGCGCGATGACTGTGAAATCGATTGTCGCGGTTGGACAAAGCAGAGCGGCACCAAGCGGCAGTTTAGTTGATGCATCTTGGAGAATGCAGGCGACAGCGAATCACATGTCCAGTGAAGATTGCAATTCATAGAAATCGATGTTGGTTTGAAGCTAGATTGTGCTCCAAGTCTTTCAATGTGCTTGGGTGAGCAGCTTAATTTCGTAGTTATCCAGATCAGTGACAATGGCTTGAATACCGATGTCGCCAAGTTCGGAGATCTTTCAAGAAGTCGCGTGGCAGGTGGATCTCCAGGAAGGATTTTTGTTACAGGTTCGCTTGCTTCGCACAGGCTTTGCTGAAAACCGAACATCCGTCGACCTCCCGGATGTTGCCTTGCCTTAATCCATTTTGTCCTGAGTGAACCTGAAATGCTGTGGGCATGCTGGAGCTAGCAAGTAGTATTTACTTGTCCGTCATGCGCACTGGAATTGCCCATGTTCGTTTGGGTTAGGCAGAAGTGGAAGTTTGGGTTTTGTCGGCGAACTCATGGTTGAGAGAACTGGTCCAAGCCATGAACTTGTTAAAGAAATATTCACAACCGGCTAGATGCCTGCTGCGAATCATGGCCGTTGCTGCTGCATCGGTCGGCGATGTTCCTGTGCTTTCAGAGGCAGGTTTCTCGAACGCTCCCAGTGGCACAGACAGCGTTCGAAGATTGATGCCTGCATAGTGTCTCTCGTTTCAAGACATACTATTCAATTCCGATGAATCTTGGGTTGTCGGAAGGACGAATGCGAGCGCTTAGCACAGACCTTTGAGAGGCCAGTGTTGCAGTTTGGTGTCGGGTTTAGTGCGATGCTTGACATGTTCTTCGTTGCACAAGCATGTGAACTCAGATTTTCATTCAGATCGAGAGCATGCTTTCCGCTCACGCATAATTCGCACGACCTGAAGTTTCCTGGAAGTTGTGGGGGCAGGCCGCATTGAAGCGTGTTTCGCAACACGGTGGCCAGGTCACGCGGAACAGACGGGTTCGTGGATGCAGCAGAGAGCCAAAGGCTGTTGCGCCGCACAGGATTGCAGGACGGGAGTTATGCAGACATGTCAGGTTACTTCACTTCATTTTTCGAGTTCGTTCTTGCGGCTCTGTCTGCCACATCGACATGACAGGGAGACTTCCATCGATGTTCTGCCCATATCTTTTGTTTCGACACTTCAGAGATGAGTTGGGCTGGCCGCAGGAGCAGCTTCTGGAAACCATTTGGGACCTTTCAGACTTGGACCGTGATGGTCGCTTGTCGTGCAGCCGGCATGATTTGAAGTGCGGCCTGAGAAAAGAATGTTCGAGACTAGATAGTTGTAGTCAAAGGTGTTTAAGCGTCCGCCATCCTTTCATTGCAACAGTGCAGAAAAGTTGTCCAACCAGAATTGCGAAATTGCGCATGCGTGCGACGTGTGTTGTCTTGTGGTCATGCGAATGATGGGCTTTGAAGAGGCTCAGAGAGTTTGTCTGCGCCATGACGCTTGCAGACCAGGCCTGGACTGCCTGTTCCCGTTTGGAAAGACATTGGCTTTCAGGCTTTGCATGGCTTTGCATGGCTTTGCGGTCTTGCAGCCGCCTTCAGAAGACCAAGAAGGCAGAACAACAACAAACGTTTCCCAAGCCAGTCGCGAGCTTTGGATAAACATGTTTTGACTGAGCCAAGGGTCTTCTCCCCATGTTGTAAGGCTCGGAATGGCCAATCCTTGCCTGTCGAACTGCATCCGGAGCAGCAGGCAGGCTTAGCATCTCGCCGGGAACTTGGGTCGTTCAGCAAGACCAAAGATCATCTCATGACAAGAGCTGCAGTATTGTGACCGGCCGTCTTCTCCAGGTGTGGAGCTTCTTGTGCAAGCAAGGCCACGTAAAGAAGTTGCTCGGAGGCAAAATGTTGCAGTCAGTATCAAGCTTTCCCTCGTTCGAATCTGCATCCAAGCTCCCGAAATTATTTCTCGGGGCGTACCAAGGAGTTCAGCACGGTTGAGACGAGTGCTAGCTTCCGTGCTCCTGCAGCAGGCCAGAATGAAATCCTGGGTCCCTGCATACCCATATCTCTCTTGCAGAGCACAACAAGATCCATTCCTGCCAGCTCCCATCCCAAAATAACTTTAAATATGTCCATCGGGTGGGATGCGGTCTTGCAGACGGCTTTGACACTCGCCTGGCCAACAGGAGCAGGTGGCTTCGACTCGGAGCCCAGCTTGCCTCAGCAAGGGACCCAAAACCTCAGATGCTTGTGACAGCTGGCAGCCCTCTGAAATCTGTAGCATGGCAGAGATGTTTGGCCCGTCCTCAGTGCCTCTTCGTTGACTACGACACCTGCACGTCTCGAGCTTACACTGCGCACGAACCGTATTACTCCCTTGATCAAGAATAAGTTGCACCAAAGCATTGATTGAGGGACAAATTGGAAGGTTTGGAGCGTTTCGTCGCCTGGTTGCAGCAACAGTGTGTACAGCAACTCAGCGTGCCTCAAGGTGGGCGTGACTCGACACCGCGGCCGTTGACGGGTGCCGAAGGTTTGGCCGTAGGTTGTTGAGTGTGGCACTGACGCGAGGGCAAAGTGCAGAACCCAGGGCGAGAGCACACCTTGGATGCGAAAGTTCCTGAGACGTGTGCCCGGACTCGCTTGCACCACAGAACCTTGCTTGCAATGCTGTTTTGCTGGTTTGGTCTATCGAAGGTGTCTTTTATACGAGTTCGGAGCACTGCACTGCAAACATGAGCGATTTCTTCCTGCCAGGCTGACAAAGCTCGGGCAGCTTGCAACTGTTTTGAAGCTCGTCTCTCGTGCGGCAAGACCCTTACAACCAGTCTCCCTGTGTTCAAAAGACAGAAGTGCTGACAACGATCACGCACATAGGACAGCAAGGACTAGAGTTGACTAGAGTCTGACTAGAGTTAGAGTTAGAGGCAGGTTATCTCAAAGGCTACTGTCAAGCTCGACAGCTGTCAGTGTAGCTGATACGACCCACAGTTACAGGCTCTGCAATTGCACTCCCAGTTGTTTTGAAAGCAGTGGCATTGTTGCTTTTTACCGGCATCGTGCGTATGCATCCAGATCCCTGTTCATGTAGGAGAAGACGGTCCGGAGCGACTGGTGTGACTGGACTTGGCTTGCTTTTTGATCGAGTTTCCTGCTGCTGAAACTACACAATGTTTCGTTCCAGACTGCAAAACAAATGCACAAGTCCCTAATTAGCGATTCGGATGGCATGAAGAGTTTGGAGCTTGAGATTTCCTCGCTTTAGCTGGCGGGACAGGGCAGATCTCCCCCTCCAACTGATAAGACACCGATATCCTAAACCACTTCCTAAACCCTGAACCCTAAACGCTCCAAACTCTGAAGCCCTACCCTACTTGTACCATGTGAACTGACCTCTTCGCACAAAGACTTGGGCCCTAGGACCCCGGTGATGAGCTTCGAAAGCTTTGCCAGGAGGTTCGAAGAGCTCAGGGCTTGGGAGGTATTGGAGCAGTTTAGGGTTAAGGGTTTCGGAGTGAGAGAAGTAGGGTTTGGGAATCGGGGTTTAGGGTTAAGGATTGTTTTGGCAGCTGCGAGTCGCCAATCTGCCGATGTGTTTTGGTTTGCTATGGGACTTCTCTTTACTGCCCGAATGCTTGCACATCATGGTAGATATCTCGGACTGTCGTCTTTCATGTCTTTTAGACGCTGTGTTATGTTTAGGTTCCGATACGAGAGACTAGTGTTGATGTTCTTGCCAAGACAACTTCTAGCTGAGTTGGTCTTTGAGGAGGTGCGAAAGAAGCTGGAACACGGGTTGGTTTTTCTTGGGATGAAACCTTCGCTTACCTTGTGTGTCTAGGCACTTCCTATTTTCTGGCTGTTTAGCGCTTGGCGCCAGTGTGTTACGTTCATGACTCCATTCATGACTCGCTTTAGGGTGTCGCACCATCATTGAAGTTATTGACTATTAGTATTAATCGTTGGAAGTTGCAACCATCGCGTCCTTGTGCTTGGCACCGATGGAATTTCAGAGTTTCTGCTAATCCCTCCATTTAGGCAAGCCTTCTGCTCACCCATCCTTCATGGTGGTCTGCTGCACCTCACACCTCATGGCTTCAGGTTTGTGAGCCAGGCTTTCATCCGCGCTTTTGTAGATTGAGTTTTCCTTCCCACCCGTTCTTTGAAGGTCCAGAGTGTCCTTTCAGTGTTTTGGGTTTGCGAGTCGAATTTGCTTGAGGGTTGGGCTCGCAAAGCGTTGTGGAAATTTGGCTAGCGAGTTGTTGTCGCCAGCGTGGGATGTCTGCTCCCCACCGGGTTTAGGGTTTGGATTCTTGTAGTACGTGGTCGGGGGGGTCTGGGCAACAGAACACGAATTAGGTGGGCATTGGAACAACAAATGCTGCACAGTTAAAGATGTGATAACTTTTGGCTCAGCTCGTTTGTCCATGGTGTTTGCTACCCGTTATTCCAAGCGATTTCTACTGCTGTTACGGGCATATCCAATCAGTTCCGCAGACTGTGGTAACAGTGCTTGGCTCCGCAAGTTGATGAACGTCGCTCACTCCACAGCGCCGTGCATATTGTGGGGGTTTTTGGTGGAAGCCTAAATCATGCCAACACCAGTCCTGTCCTGATTCTGGCTTTTGGATCGCGCAAAGCCACAGGCTGTATGAGTGCTGCACGTGCACGTATTTTGGGGTGCGTCTCGTCTTGCTAGCACAGTCCCATGCAATTTCCACTTCCCGAAATCGTTCGTGTTTCCGCAGCTAGCAATTCGTGCTCCCGCTGCATTCCCGCAGGTAAGGCTTGTGTTCCCGCGGTCTGTCGCATATTGGGGCCGTGGAACGGTCTTGGGAGCTTGGAGTGCGGGAATGGTTTTAGGCAACGTGGGACTGCTGGGTATTAGGTCCGAGGTAGAACCACCAGCTTGACTGGTTCTGCGTGTCGCTTCCTTTTCAGCTTTAGGGTTTGCTATCCGTCAGTCTGTTTAGGATGTACGGTTATCTAGTATTGTTGCGAGGGTCTACCGCTTGAGCCACGCATGCATTTGGCATGAGCTACCCATCACTGACCCTTTGCAGGGGCTTGGGGCGCCGGTAACATTACTGGTCTGAAGATTCCCCTTATCGCTCCCGTCAGTGTTTACGGGCTTTCAACACGTGAAATCGCCTGACCATGGTGCCCCCACTGTGCCGCATGTGCCGCACATTGCCGCAACCTCCGCCACATGGAAGCCTTCTGTACAGGTCCTGGAGGAGCGTCGACGTCTGGAGAATCGGCCAGCTGCTGAGGGAAGGGCAATGCCAGTGCAACGCATGTAAAAGTTTGAGACCAAGCTCCACGCCGTACCTCTTTAGCAAGGCTGGACCGACGGCGCGAACTCGAGGTGCCTGGTGTAGCTCGCGTTCTTCAGGCTTAAGGCACTTTGTGGCTGCCGCCGTAGCGCCACGCCCTTCTTGGGATTTTCTCTTGGCTCTTTGCCTTGCTGTGAACTCGCCAGGAGGCGCTGCGAGCGGCCAAAGGACGCCTGGACGAGGTCCCATCCTGAAATCGCAGTTCCAAGCCTCCCTGCGAGCGACGAGGTCCAGGAACGCCATCGCAGAGTGGAGTTGGAGAGTGCCGCGACCAAGTGTCGCATCTCATACCTGCAGGTGGGATTCGCAGCTTTTTCAAGTGTTCCCACAGCGATGACACACACACACACACGCACACACACACACACAGCAGGATGAGTTGGTCTTCGTGACACGCGAAGTCAAGACTGTGGAGGAGGCCTTCGCAGTCTTTTCTTTGCGAGTTTGGGGGGTGAGTTCAGTTTGTGTCACGTAGCTTTCCTGTGGCCGCTCGAGCAATTCGTCCGTTCTAGAATTTGAATCATCCGTGCCTCCGGCTCTCGTGAGCATGCGGAGTGGAATGTCCTGCGTTATGAGACTCGCTATGCTGGAGCCGACTTCTTGAGTTTCGCCTTTGACCTGGTGAACGGCCGAGGACTTGGATGCCCTTCGACAGGCTTGCGGCCTGGGTGACAAGGACAGCAGAAGTCTCTTGCCTGGTCTTGATGAAATCTGCAAGGGGCAGCAGAAAAGCCATGCCATCGGAGCTTGGAAGTTTCAGGAGATGCGGAGAATGCCAGCGCCGCTGGAGAACTCAGACGGAAGGGTCGCGGAACGTTTATAGACGGAGACGGCATTTTCAGAACGCTGGTTGACAGCTCAGCGAGACCGCTCGCTGAGCTTTCAAGTCAAAGGATGAAGCCGACAGTCGTAACGCATGCAATGATCTGCAGCAGGTGCTTGTCTGCTTTTGTCTGCTTGTTGCTGAAGGTATTCCGACCCTCAGGAGGAGAGACGTGACGTCCTGACAAAGGCTGGCTTGTTTTGTTGAGAAAGGACGCAGTCGCCTACTCTTTGCGATCACGAGAGGAGCAGTTTCTGCAGTTGTTGTTTTGGCACCATTCCTTGCCTCCTGAGATGAAGAAGTTACCCGCACTTGAAGTTGTGGCAAAGGTGAAAGCCGAAAGGGAGCTGCTTCTCAAAGACCAGAAGGCAGTGGAGGAGATTGGCAAGAAGCGGTCCTATTTGGGGTCAACACGTATTGCGTTCTCACCAGCCCATAGAAGCCACTTTTCGTCAAGACAACCCCTTGACATTTGGTAATTGAAGTCTTTCCTGCTCTTACGACTGTGACATCTCTCCTGCTTCACCTCTGGCAGAGGAGCTCCGCGGAAAGCTGGAACGGAGACTCGCCTCAAGTGAAAGCTGTTGCAACACGGGCCTTGCAGAGAGTTCGCGCGCAGTACCTTTTCGATTTCCAGTAGCTTCGTGCAAAGCTGAAGTTTGAGATGTGATTCTACAGTCGAGAAGAAAGGTAGTAGGAACTGCCGCAACTCCATCGACAGCCACTGCCAGCCTGTCTTGTAGAGCCCATGTCTCAGGGTCTTCGAGCAGAAGCTCGAAGCCCAGACGAAGCAGCAGGCCTCCAAATCGCCTTTTTTTGACGGTTCCGCAAGCGTTTCGAAGATTGGGACAGGAAGTGCAGAGTGACCGCGGGCAACATAGTTTGTTTGCAAGTATTTGTTTCGTTTCAAGCAGAGAAGCTGGGCGAGAGAGAGCATGTGAGTGTTAGGCCCAGGTGTCTTAGCTGCCAGAACATGCTCTGTGTCGAAGGCGCTATTGGAGAAGCAGCGCCAATGCGAGCAAGACAGGGGCCTTGCCCTCACCGCCATCGAGGCCAGTTTGCTGTGTTCAGCTGGTGCCCGTTCCGAAAATCTTGGGAAAGACTTGATCGCGATTGCTCGTGATTCCCAGCTCACTCACGATGAAATTTGTCAAGCTGTGATGTTTTGGTTTTGTCAAGTTGGGATCTTTCGGTTTTTGTCAAGCTCTTTTGTTTTTTCGTGCTCGCCACAACCCCTCAGCTTTTTTAGGGTTTAGCCCCGCCACTTCTTCTTTCATGTAGGGTTTGCTAGTTCCAGCTGTGTCTGAGTCGCCGTTCAGCCGGCTGTTTCTGACATCCGCGCACCAACTCGAGGCTCATGTGTTACGTTCTGTCGGTTTGTCTTCGTTGCCTCGCAAACAGTGGTGGCACCTGAAAGCAGTCCTAAAGTCCGGTCACCTTTTCAAGCTCCCCCCCCAGAGTGCATCCGCACGCTCTGGCAACTGACTCACGTTGCGCAATGCATTCAGGGCGGGTGGGTGGGGAAGAAAGAATGAAGTGCTACTGCTTAGCTACCATCCAATGGAATGCACAGACAACCGATGCTTTCAGAACTGCGCTGCGGCTAGAACGGGAGGTGAGCAGGAGAAACAAAAAGCCAATGATGCTCATGATGCGCGGGCTCGTGCAGAGCATCATTGGCTCCAACCCGTGTTTGCGGCCGAAACGACACACAAACTTTTGCTAGAAGCAGCGCTCACCAATCGACTCGGGCTGCTGATCCTCACAATTCCGGCTCTGACGACGAGCATTGAAGAAAGATTCTGTAAAGAAACGGGAACGTAAACTCCATGACTCCAAACCTGGGCACCTGTGCACCTTAGGATGCGGCCTTGTAGAATGCTGGGATGAAGGTTGAGTTCAGACCTTGTTGCCGAAGGCAGACAAAGCCAAGCTGCTGTCGATGCGCTCGGAAAGATTGAGGCAGTGCGGAGTCTTCGAAACACCGGGGCAGCGTTAGACTGAGACTGTCTGGACACTTTGCGAGGTCTTGGCAGGACATCGCAGATCTCGAAAAGCAGCTTCAGGACTGGATTGTAGAAAGGAGGGTGGATCAGAGAGGTCCCGTTCTTTCAGAAACCGACCTGAGCCAGGATGTGGACCAGGAGAAGCTTCTGGTTTCGCGCCAAGTCTGCTCCCTATTGGAATCTGGGCCACTCCAACTCTTGTGCTGAAGCTTTGGGACACGCTCACTGCTCCCTTTTCAGCCTGGCGGCAGTCCTTTGGTCAGAGAATCGGTGTTTTGCCAGGCTGTTGGCAGGAATGTGCCTTCTGCTCCAAGAAGTGCTGAGGTGTCATGGCCCCAGCCGGAAGCCGAAAGTCTTATTTCCAGTGGGCAGCAGCCACAGGAATCGGAGCAAAGGGGTGCCGCACGAGTCCATGCAGCGGACTTGGCGAAATCCAAACTGAGCGCCGCAGCGTCACTGCTTTCGGCCACTGCGGCCCGTAGCCGGAGGCCCTCGGTTGTCTACGGCAGTGCTCCGGCTGCCCGAGCTGCCCGAGCGTCCGAGGTACCCGCAAAGCCGCAAAGCAAGCCTTCAGCCTCCCCTTTCGTTCCTTCCGTTGCGTCTGAAGGAAGCGCCAAGTCACTGGAGAGCCCGAGCCTCGAGACTCCAGACTCGAGATGAGCTGGAGATGCTCTCCGAACACCGCAGGTGACTCCAGATCCTGTCCGTTTCCCTGCCATGGAGGTGCGCAGCAAACAAAACTTCTACACACAAATTCACGCGACACTTCCGATGTCACCGAGGCTCAAAGCCTTGCGACCGCTCCAGGCAGCACGGAAAAACTCGGGAGCCCCCCGCCGGTTTGCCACTGCACCCCCTTTGTCAGGTCTGCGCGCCGCCTTCACACAGGCGCCGAACCCAGGTGCAGGCGGGCATCTCAGAAGCAAAGGCCGAGCCATGCTGGGGGTAGATTCTGTCAGGCTACATGCGGCACGATGGCCGTGGAATTCGAGCTGATGCGTGAAAAGATGCATGGAGATGGCGACGCCGCGAGACCGTTGTAGTTCCTGGTTTGCAGGATGTATGAAACAACGATCAACATCGCAGACAAGTAGCTCGTGCAATATTTGGAGGCTAGATGGCTTAGATCCTTTCGAAGTCGGCGCTGGTATGGCATGTCTCGTAGAAGCAGAAGGGAACATGGTTCGCCGGAATCCATGCTTCTTGTAGCCTATGACTTTTCGTTTTGAGTCGGTGCAGCCGGGACAAAAGCTCACTCGGACCTTGCAATGCATTGAAGGGAAGCAGATCAAGACGTCGGCCGGGCTCAAGGAGAGGAGGGGAGATCAAGTACTACTGGTATCATGTGCTACAATCCAAACGGGGGGCTTTCTCTGTTCGGTGCGCTTGCGTTGCTTTTTTTCGCTTCTTGTCACTTCTTGTCCTGTATGTACACTTGTTCATAACCTCGGTTCGACGCCCTCAGTGCTCAAAACTGGGCTGAATGCTCTCGTGATGCCATGGCCTAGCCGATGTCTTTCTCGGATCCTTAGCTCAAGCATTTCCGAGTTGGAAACGTTTGTCATCCCTGCGGCAAAGTGCACCATGGACCCGAAAGCAGAAGCAGCAACGTAGCTCAACACATTGCCTTCGACACGCACGGGTTCTGTTCAGTCTCGAAAATTGTAAGCAAGGTAGTTGGCTGGAGTTAGCGTTCATGGAATGATGAGCTGGACGCAGGGCTTGCGCAGTCCGCAGCGGATGAGACCTCAGATTCAAAGAGCCAGTGATATCTGTGCAGATTGGCCAGATAAGTTTCCGCCAAGGGTTCCGATACATGCAGCGGAGCGCAAGCGACCGTGTCAGAGGCCGTAGCTTCGCTTTTCTATATGGTTTGTCTCGCTTGCTGGCGCTGCATATCGAGAACAGCTTGATGCGGTGCACAGGAAACGCGTGAGCACTTCAGCTTCCCGTCCTCGTCAATTGGCATCTTGTGCTGCCCCGAGAAGAAGATTCTTGAAAGTCTCCTCCATGGCGCTTCGGAGCCAGACGAAGTGCATGGGCCTGCTTGCACCTTGATATCGAATATGTCAGACAGCGGACTCCGTATTCCAGTTGCGTGGCGTCTTTTCCTTGGCCGAGACGACGGCCCGACATCGTGGTGCTTTTCCGAGGCGGCTTGGATCGGCTGGGCCTAGCTCGGCTTGGGAGTGCAAGAAGAGGCTGTGATCCTCAGGTACACTGAGTTCGCAAAGAAAAAACATCGAAGGTAAGTTGCGGGGCCGAGCATGCTTCAGAAGTTGCAGGGTTGCAGCAAACATTGCCACGTCAACATGGTTTCTGCTTCGGAAATGCGTGCCCGAGGCGGGTGTATTTTCGGCACTCGTTGAGGTTTGGTCAAGCCTGGTGTGGGTCACCCAGCCCGCCAATTGTGATTGGTTTGACGGCGGCGAACCACCCGGATCTGTAACACGCACTCACAAGTTTTTCGCCTTTGCCCTCGCCGAGCTTTGCCGACAGGAAGGTTTGTATCTTGGCAAACCATTGCCGGATCCTGATGGATCCTGCACGTGTACTGCTGCGGTCCCAAGCCAGGCTACACTTCAATGCAGATGGAATCCCGATGTTGTCGCTGAAGCACACGTCATCGTTGTTCCGGGCCTGCAAGCCGGCGCTTGCTTCCTTCACGCTCGCGCTTCCGTGCTCAGTTTTGGCTACCCCGGGCCCGCCCTGAACAAAGGAGTCAGGTTGGCCGCAACGAGAGCCTTGCCGACTTGGGCAGACGTGCTAGCAGAAAGAAATGGAGCCGGCACAGAGCGAGCACGGACTCGAGCAACACGCGGACGAGCGGATGGTGCATGCACCACCAGTTTCAAATGCAAAGACAATGACAACCGAGCGGCACCTGCTTTGTTCGCCGTGTGATGCGCAATCGGGAGCTACAGTGAGCGGTGGGTCCCACATGGTCCCACCCACTCCTTCGACACCTTCGTTCTCATGCGGTTCTGCCGCCCCGCAATATGCCGATTATTTCTGACCCTCACACCCCGTTATGGCTCCAATGATGTGTCGCTCCAGAATTTATTTGCCGCGAGGCAGGGGCCCGTGTCGCCCGCAACGCCCGTGTCGCTGGAATGAACATCGATGTGCCGATTCAGGGACATGCGGCGAAACGAAGCGGTCCGTTGCAGCATCCTGCCAGGAAGAGCCCTTGCACTGGCCAGCAAGTGCTATGTTGGTCGACCCGAGACGCTCTGCATTGCTGAAACCCACTGCACGCCGCCTGCTCACAGCCACATGCCACCCTGCGTGGGGCGTCGCTACGTGAAAGGCTGCTGCGAGCAGCGCTCCCCATGATTTTGCTTTTACATGGTGCCGTTCCATTCGAGGCTTCCGGTGATATGTCACCAATCCTTGTCAGCCTTGCGACAGCACTTCCCATGCCCTGCCTCCAAGAGCTATGCTCCGGATGCCATGCCGTTTCGCTACTCCACGCGCCTGCCGGCCGCCTGGGCAGAGCGGCCCGACTGGGAAGCGTGCCTACGACCCACGACCCCGGCGGATCCGGGCGAGCCGGGCGATACTGCTGTCGAATTCCGCAATTCTCTGGGGAGAACGTCCTGATGCCGGCGGCCAAGGCAACAGCCCCCGGTGTCGCGGCCCGATCGCTTGGACTTTGTCATCTATGGCAATCTATGGTGTGTCCAATTTCCCAGGCCCTCTACCAGAAGAGCGTGACGGGGTGGCGTTAGCGACGTCACGCCGCGGTATTTGGAACGCTGCGGGCGAGGAAACCACCGGGCCTCGCAGCAGATCCGTGTGGGTCAACGATAGGTCCCTCTCGGGGCTTAAAGTACTCGGGTTTCCCTTGCGGAACGATGCTTCCGTAGCCCGCAAGCTTGGACTCAGGTGTCAAGAAGGTCCAAGAACAGGATTGCCTGTTGCAAAGCATCACTTGCAAGCGGCATGGTTACCACCTGTTTCGCATCCGCACCTCACGGCGGACTAGGCTGCCACAGAAAGCATCGCACCAGCAAAAGAAGCTTCCTTGTCCACCCAGAACGGGGACAGCCAGGTGCATAAGACAGCTGACGAGCAGCAGGATTGAAGACCCGAGCCGATTGTCCCGGCACGCAGCGTCTGTCAACAGCTACCAAAAAGGTGTTGCCTGAGGACGTCGTCAGCTTTGCAGCAGTTCTGATCCGCGAGCGGCCGTGATCAGAGACCTTGGTGAGGGCAACAGCTGCAAGCTCCTGCAAGTAGTGCTCGAGGCCCACTGTAACTCGCCAGGAGTCACTCCCAGCCAGTAGCGATGTACAGCACCACCTCCACGCAGTCCGCCAATGGTCAAAGCCAAGCCACGTGGCACATCTGGTTGCTGCAGCAGGAAATCCCGGCGATACCGGTAAGTGGAAGGCGAAGAGGGCCACAGCAGAGCCTCAGCGCGAAGGCCTGAAAAGGCCCGGCCAATTAGCCGCACAGCGCTCGGCTCGCTAACTCGTGTGTGCTGGACCTCGGGGCGGCCACGGGTAGCAGTCTGTGACTCCCGAGAGTTCAGGTAGATGGAACGTCATCCGTAGCAGCATGTCGCGGCGTCGACACCTCAGCACCTCACCAATCCTCGCCAAACCATAAAAGGCCAGCAAAGTATAGCAAAGTAGTGGCTCCCCACCTTTCCGTTTGCCATGACATCGCCAGAAACACCATCGCCTTCACAAGCGGCTCGGGGATCGGGCAGCGATGCACCGGAGGCTCCAAAGCCTCCCATGTCGCAACCATTTCCCAAGCCATCGTCAAATATGGCTTGACACCCATGACTCGCCTTTGTGCCACAATTGCTCGTGTGCCGAAAGAACTACGGGTCTTCCCGCGGCGGAAACAGTCACTGCCGCACAGCAAGCGACGCAAGCCATCTTGAACCGCGCTCGGCGCGCTGCTGCTGGCGTGAATTGCGTGCTGTTCCGGATGGCCTGCAAGAATGCCTTCCCCCTGCTCTCCGGCGAGGTGTTGAGCTCCTTGCCGATGCCACAAGCCGTATGCCATGCGGTTAGAACTCGTCAGCGTTAGCCAGCTCCTTGCCCACTGGCCGACCGTATGCACAGTGGTTTGAACCAGGCCCCGGAAAAGCCGTCACCATTTTGGCTCAAGCCATTTTGGCTCAAACCATTTTGGCTCAAGCTCAAGCTCAAGCCGTTTTTCGTCTCGGCGTAGTTTGTTGTCGGCCGCCCGTGGGCACTGACTCCTGGGGGCGGCGCGAAGTGCGCAGCTGGAAAGCCGGAGTAGCTTATAGGGTCAAGTAAAGGGGCAGGGGACGCGCATGCCTGCTGTGCTGCTCGAGATCGCGGGTGTGCAAGTGAACGGCGTGGTCGAGCAAGAGTCCGCCGTGTTGCATGTGGCTAGCATCTTCGCCGCCGTGGGCATTCTTCGCCCGGTGCCTGCACAGCCTGCCGCCGGGGAAGAGCACAAAGCCCCGCCGCCTCCACACCGCCGCCGCCGCGGTGAGCTCCCCGTGTCGCTCACGCGCAGCCGCAAGGGGCACCAGCGTCGGTCGGTCCAGTCCGGCCGCGGTCGCAACCGCGGTGGCAAGAACCCGCCGGCCGCTGCCACAGGCCCGTTTATTTTCCCTGCAGCCTCTGTGCAGCCTGCTAGCCCCCGTTGTGTGCTCCCGAAAGGATTTGATCTTGCAGTGAGTTGGGCATAGCCTGCATTTGTTGTTGCATCTTTGGCTGTGCGAGGCTGCCGTAAGAGGCCCGCCGCGTCCATTTTTGCCTACCCTTTTAACCGAGTTCTCCTTACCTGTGCTTCGCCAATCGCTTTTGAAGGCTGAGGGCTTTAGCACGTTTCTTCTGCATAATTTTCCCCACGACCCGTTGCTCGCCCAGACCGTAAACAGTGTCCAAAAAAAGCGAGTTACGCATTGGTTGCCGGTCATGTCGAGGCCGCCTGACTGGGGTGACACTCTGCCTGATGTCACGTCTATACAGTACATATCGCCTTCTCGCCGCGGACGATTCACCATGACGAGGTGACGTCAAACCGGAGTTTGCTGTGCCCGCTAGGGTTTCATGCGCCTCCCCGACCCGTCTCCTCATGCCGGGGCCGAGGATGATACTCTCCCGTGCTGCGATGCCTTCACGCATCTCTCTTGCTTGGTTAGTTGCGCGCTTTCATTGCACGGCAGATGCCCAAATTGTCGCTTCGCCATCGAGCACCTACTTCGCGAACCCGGCCTATAGTCACGGTGCGAAGCGCTCGGCATCGACCCGGAGATTGCTTGCACACGATGCGCAGGCACTTTCTGAAGGTGAACCGCAAGCAACAGCCGTCATCTCCGAGGCTGGGCCACCAACTCAGCCACCAGACATGCGCAGCCTTCGGCTTGACGCTGACTCGGACGACCCCGCTGCAGCTGCGACAATTGTGCCTGCGGCCGCGTGGGCGCAACTCGATCTGAAAGCTGAGTTGGCGGTTCGTCTGCCGACTATGCAGGCCGTGCCGCTTTTTTGGCGGCCGGCATACGGCCAGCACAAGCACGTTGTTGGCATGGAACAAATTCTGTCGACATCGCCGTGGTTTTGGTCAACAAGCATGTGTCCATCACATGAAGTTTTTTGACGCCGTCGTGACGTTGACCAAATTGTTCGGCTGGCACACATCGGCCTTAACCGGCGTGCAGCAGTCGTGCAGCTATCCGATCTCGATTCCATACAAAAGCGGATGCTGCGGTCAATGGTTGAGTGGATCCGAATTCAAGACGAGAGCTNNGTCGCATGAAGAGCCGGGTGGCCAAGCCTTTACATCAGCAGCACCCCATCGAAACATGGACAAGACGTTGGGCCAGGTGTCGGAATTCCTTCGCCGTCTAGTTGCGTAGACCAATGGTGAATTAACAGATGTGATCACGTGGAACCCGAGTCGAACTGGCATGACAACTTGTCTTTGGCACCCAAGCGCCGACACGGACGCTCATTGACCCGATGGGATGATAAGCTACGAAATTTCTGCAAGTTAGAGTTTCCCGACACGCAGTGTTGGATGTATCTAGCCGCACATCGTGCATGGAAACGCAGAGCAGATGATTTCGTCAACCAAGTTGTACAGTGACGAATCTGTGTGAATGCGTCCTTCTAGGACGGTAATCTTCATCAGCGGATTCGGACGGGCGAAAGCGAAAGCGAAAGCATACGGCAAGCCTATATACTTTCTCTCTCCGCGCCGTACGTGAAGCACACTCACGACGCTTAACGCTTATACCGCCACACCTCGGTGGACTTGGGCTGCACTGTGCCGAGCACATCGCTCCTGCTGCGTTCTGGGGTGCGTGGGCCGACGTTCTGCCCGTACTGCAGCTGCGCCGTCCGGAGGCTGCTGCGCGTTGCATGGCTGAGCCGGAAGCCTCGCTCCTTCCTTTTACGCCGCCGCGCAGCGGGCACCCACCCAACCCACACAGGATGGGAGGGTCGGCCTGCTTGGAGTGCCATCCATGATAGCCTGCGATGGACCCACAATGCGACCTCGAGCGGCGCCAGGGCTGGCAGCATCACGGATATCACGGTTCTCGCGCTTGTTCCGCTGTTGCGCCGCCCGCCCATGCTGCGTTCGCAATCTGGGCCGCGGACACCGACAACATTGCCGCCAGACCGTACTGCGCCGGTCGCCCGAACGGTCGACATTGTCAGTGACGGGATGCAGTTGCAGGCTATGCCGGCGGCTCCTCCGAGGGTCTGCGGGAGGTGCTGGACGAGCTGGAGCTCCGGGTGCAGGACGCATCTGTGCTGGAGAGGTATTTACCGCCAGCTGGTCTGGAAAGGCGGCAGGGGCAGGAGCCGGCGGGCGGCTTTGGTGCGAGGCGGCTGCTTCTTGTAGCAAAGAAGCCGCCGCGCTCTCCCCAAGTACCGGCAGTGCAGCAAAGCACTAGGCCCAAGGTAAGTGCACCAGCGTGTTGCTTGGCAAGCGGTTGGATGCAGCCCCCGGCACTGGCAGTGCGCGCCCCTCTTCTTCGGAGGCGAACGGTTGCAATGTATGCAGTGCGTGCACCGGGCGTGTGGTTCGACTGGTGGTGCTTTGGGAAAGAGTGCGAGGTTACGTTGCCACAAGTGGCCATACAAAGAATGAGCTTCCCAGCCGGCCAGTGCGGCAGGGTGGAGGTGGCCGACGGCAGCATCTAGCAAGGGAACGAAGAGCCAGCTGTGTGTTCGTTGCGGGTGTATCAGGGGGCTGTGACGGCAGGTGGAGCTGTGCGAAAAGTGGGAGCGGCTTTGCGTGCAGCAGCATGCTGTTGCAAAAAGGTGCGTTCAAAAAAAGCAGCATGCACGTCGGCTAGTGGAAGACGGTGGCCAGGGCACGGCGGGGAGCCTCGGCAACAGACCCATACGCGGCTGTACTCGCGCATGTCGACTGCGAGTCTTCGGGGCCCATGCGCAAGGTACGCAGGGGGCTCAGGCACCGCTTGCGAGAGAGGATGGTTTTTGTCGACCGTGGCATGCAGACCCACTCCAGGGCCCAGCGGCCGCTTCGGCGCTGGTGGGTCGGGGCCCCGTGCATATAGCGGTCCGGCAGTTCCTGGCAGGCTGCATCGGATGCGGCGTGCGCCGAGTCCGCCCAAAAAATGCGTGGGCAGCAGAACGGCAAGATGTGTTCACGAGGCCGCGGTGCTGCGGCTTCATGGTAGCGGCGTGACGTGGTGTCGTGGTCCGGAGCTGGCTGTGGCGCTCAGACACCGTGCACGCCGCAAGCTGTGGTGAAACTCTCCGCGGCTTGAGGCGGCCACGGGGCCCGACATGTTCGGCAACGCAAATTTCTGACATTGGTCATTGGTGGTGTAAGGTGAGCCACACACCCGAAGTGCAGCGTGGCCACAGAAAGGGCGTCGCCGGGCCTTGAGGGCGCGCCGGAAACTCAGAGAGACATGCGAGCAGTGGAGTCGTCCGCCACCCGGGCGGGACAGGGGTCAGAGCAGCAAGGGAAGTCGGCCGTGGGGCACAGGGAGCGCGGTGGACGGGATGGGGCGCGGAGCCGGACAGTCTGAACCAAGGCTCCGATGCCCGCGCTGTCCTGCTCATGGAGGGTTGGACGTCATGTCCCACTTGAGCACAGCTTGCTCGATACGCCAGACCGAGGATTGCGCGACTGGCCCCATGGGTGGCAGCACCACGCGATGCGGACGCGCACCTCTTGCTTTCGCGACCGCGTGCTGTTGCCGACCCTGGACCCAGCATCCCGCGCTCTCCTCCGGTCCCAGGCAATACCCCATGCCGGGGCTTGGCTGACCGCCACTCCTTCGGATGAAGCCCACATCGCGGTGCGCCGACGCTTATGTCTCGCCTTGCCGCTTACCTCCAACACCTGCGGCGGCAACATGCCAGGATGCGGCCGTCCCGTAGACTTCTGGGGGACCATGCCATAGCATGCCCACGCACGGGGCTGCTCGCACGGCGGGCAGCGGCAGGTCGGGCGTGGTCGGCGGCGTCGCGCGCAGCGGCAGATGATCCAGCATTCGAGTTCGTGTTGGACCTCACTGATGCCGCGGGGCCCCAGCATGCTGCCGTTCCGTACGTGAACGCAGCTGGAGCGCCGGTTCTATAGCCGACTGAAGACAGGGCCTTCTGGCAGAAGCAAAATGGCGCGCGACTAAAAAAAACCAAGGGGGAACTGGATGATGCACTCAGAGCAATGCCAGGCTGTCCCAAGGCAGGTACCGGACGCACTGCGAGGCGGCTGCTTTAGGGCACAACCAGACTATTCAGGCTCTTGGGCCTTTGCCGGGATTGCGCCCTACCCTGCCCACGCCGGTCAGCCAACGAAGACTTTCGTGTGTGGGTCTTCGAGCTTCTTGGAGCCAAATAAGAGAAGAAAGGCGCGAAGCCTCGCCACGACGGCACTGAAAAGAACCTTGAGCCAAAATGGCTTGAGCCAAAATGGCTACGGATGTTTACGGCGATCATTACGCTGCATGCCCCGTCGCGGTCTGTTTGTTCGACGAGTCAAGCCGCTGGAGCACGCATGGGTCCGAAGGCCAGGTCGTTCCGCAGCACTCGACTTCGTAGCCAACTCGGCGAGGCGCTGTGCTGTGACGTGAATCTGGTTTCGGCACTGGAGCGGGAAGGGGCGTCTACGACCCTCCTCGACGACCAGCTGTAGTGCTGCAGAACGCCGCAGGGGTGTTGGAACGACGAGTCGCGCCGACTCGTCGCCCAGCATGTCCACCTGCGAACCCACCCAGGGCTGGTGGCCTGCTCAGCATAGCAGTGCAAAACACTTTGCTCGGGTCTCCGCCGATTACCGCAGCCATGCCTAGCGCGCAGGCACCTTGGCAGGACGTTTCGCTGAGCCGCTGCAGCCCAACGCAGCTCCGTAGTTTGCAGGTGCATCCGGACCGCGCGCAGATCGCGACGAATGGTCCGTAAAAGGCGCACCGATAGCTACACGCGGGAGCGTAGCACCCCCCTCCTTATTTGGCCGCTCTTAGGCACCGCTGTGTGCAGCTGGCGGGTCACTGGCGACCGCTCCTGGGCGTGTAGTGTGCACGCAGCTGGGGGGTGCTGCCCAGAGGGGCGCTGGCAGGAGTTCTGGAGCGGAAATGAGCAGAAGTTCCATCCTCGCGCGGCCCCGTCGCGCCCAGCCGGCCGCCAAGCGTTGGCGCGCGCACCTGACCAGCCCAAGCCGCTGGCCGCCAGCGCAGGGGCAAAAACTGGAACAGGGCGAAAAAAACGCCGGCCGCCGGCCACCCTTGAGCACCTGTTGCCTCAAGCCCGGCTTTTTGAGTTGTGAAAGAGCTTTGCAGTCATCCGCTGCTCCTCTTTGCATTGCTGCCAGGACTGGCCCTGCGGACCGCCGCTGCCGTCCCCCACCTCAGATTTTCTTTCTTCTTAGTCTGCTCGCGGGCACCTTGCTGGCCAGCACACTTTGCCGTACTCCTTGCAGGCTGGCTGCTGCGGTCACCGTGGTGAGGCACTTGTATTTGCACGGCTGCCGGCCCTCGTCCTGCTCGCTTGCGCGGCTGCCACAGAAGGCTTGCCAGCTTCGTCAGGGCCTTTTCATTTCTATAGTTTGCTATCTTTGTGCCGCCAGGACCGGACCTGGCATTGAGGTGGCTGCCATCTTTGCGCGCACTTTTAATCCGGCTTTGCGAGGCTGCCGCAATAGGCTTGCCCCGCTGCTGGCCGTGCCTTCTGTTTCATAGTGTTTTTTCTTGAGGCCTCAGCTCGCAGGTCAGTTTTCCTTTTGTGTTCCTTTTGCGCTCAGCTGGCCCGTGCGGTTGCCGAGCCTGGCATTCGCTGGCCACTTCACTTGCACCGGCCTTTTGACGCCGAGCAAGTGCGGATACATGTGCAGATCAGTGCCACTGCGAAACAAGGACAATTTTTGCTTGTCGCTCTTGCCATGTCGCGCCACACTCTGTCACCACCCTCCGCTCCCCCGCTCTCCCTTGACCGTCCCCGAGAGCCCTTCACCCGGCTTGTCCGCAAGGGACCGTACACCGTTGGCGCCCCCCGCCCACCCCGCTGCGGCATGCTGCGGCTGCACTCGCCTGCCCCGTCTGCCCCGAAGACGTTCGCCCAGGCGCTCCGCGGGATCGCAGGCTGCCCACAACTTCCCGTGCTGCGCTGCAGCGGTGCACTTGGGCTGCCTGGTGGAATGCCTGCACCACTACGGCTACTGCCCCACTTGCCGCCGCCCGCTCACGCCGTTGCACAGCGATGCGTGGCGTGCATCCGGTCGATGCCTTGCCGACGTCCCTGCCCAACGATCCCACTACCCGTGCTGTGGTTGGCGATATACGCGGCGCGCACGTTTTCTGCTGCAGACGCCCGTGTGAGCCGTCCCCGCCAGCCCATGTCTGGCGCATGGTCGCTTTGCAGAAACCGAATGGCCGCGGCATCCGTGCACTGGTAGTTGGCGATGCCTTACGCCGCATGGTTGGGCGAACCTTGGCACAAGCCTTCGCGCTACACTTCGAGCATGCTTGCCTCCCTCACCAATACGGCCTCAGCACGCGTGCCGGCAACGACGTCCTCCGCGCGGCTGCCGAGGTCGCTGCGCGCGCTACAATCCTCTCCGTGGACGCAGTGGGTGCATTTGACCATGCTTGTCGCGAGGCCATGCTCGGCGCCCTCCTAGCCCGCCCGGAGCTGCGCCCACTCCCCCCTTTTGCCCGCCAATTCTATGGCTCTCCCGGCTCGTATGTTTGGGTTGACGACGCAGGCACCACGCATCGCGTAGCACAGGGCGAGGGCGGGGAACAAGGCCTTGATGCCGGCACTTTACGCCCTCGCCCAACAGCCCGCACTCGAGGAGGTGCAGTCGCAGCTCAGGGACGGTGAAGCGATACTAGCCTACCTCGACGACACCTGCATCGTGTGCTCGCCCGAGCGGGTGTGCGAGCTTTATGAGGCCTACCGGCGCGCGCTTTCGAACACAACCGCTCCAAAACCCGTGTGTGGAACGCCGCCGGCGACCCCGGAATCTCAGCCCTGCAGCTTGACCAAGATGCCCAGGTCTGGGTCGGGGACTGGGCGCTGCCACCTCGCGAAATGGGGCTCGCGGTCCTTAGCACTCAAGCGCGCGGAACATGACCGTCTCCTGCAGCGCATCCCCCGCGTCGAGGACCTGCAAGCCTGTTGCACTATTGAGCCGGCCCGCGCGCAAACTACCTCCTGCGTGCCCTGCCCCGGCCGCCACAGCCGAATATGCGGATCAGCACGATGCAGCCATGCTCCACTGCCTCGCCACGCTTCTCATCCATGTGGATGCCCCGCTGCCGCCTGAGGCGACTCGCGCTGCGCACCTCGCTCTGCGCTTTGGTGGACTCGGCCTTCGGGCAGTACTGGGCCTCTTGGATGGACACTCTCCCGGTCATTCGCGTGCCTGATGCAGTGCCTCCGGGCCCCAGCTGCTCAGGTGGCAGCGGACTGCTGCCCACGCCTGTGATGAGCACGCGCTCGAGATGCATCTTTCTGCGCTCACACCAGCCTCTCGCGCGCTGCTGCTTTCACAGGCCGGACCACACTCCGCACGAGCCTTCACGGTTCTGCCTACCTCCGAGGATGTATCCATCCCCTCGTCCCACTTTCGGATCCTCCTCCTCCGTCGCCTTCGCTTCCCCCTGCCGCTTGGCCCGCGTGCCTGCTCCTGCCGACGCCACCGCGCCGCTTGTGCTACGTCTGGCATCCTCGCCTCCCGAGCCGTTCCGATCGAGCGGGCCATCGTGCGGGTCTGCCAAGAAGCCGGAGCCCGCGTTGGTCGTAACGTTGCTTTAAATTGGCGGCCATGAACCTCGATGTGCTTATCCACGACGGCGCATCAATGTCGTATGCAACGGCCTCCCGTTCTGGCATGGTGACCAGCTTGCCGTCGACGCTACGCTGGTTAGCCCTGTTTCTCGGCATGGCAAACCACACCCCGGCACAGAGACCCAGCCAGGCCTTGCTGTGCGCACAGCTGCCAGGCGCACACGCAGGCAAACCTATCCCGAGCTCGACAGCGGCAGGAGGTGCCGCCTGGTCGTCTTTGGGCTTGAGGTTGGCGGCCGCTGGGACGCCGAAGCCGCCTCCTTCCTCCGCCTGCTCGCGCGCGCCCGTGCCTCTGCCACGCCTGCGCTCCGCCCAGCTGCTCAGGCAGCCTGCTTCTCCGTTGGAGCGCCTCGTCGCTGTTGCTGCGCAAAGGGCGCTTGCAACCACGTTCCTCGAGCTGCCGCTGCACACTGAGCCCTGTGCTGCCGGACCAGCCCCGGCTCTGCACGAACTCCTAGCAGACGCCCGTTGGAGCAGCGGGCCTCAGCCGAGCCGCGTCCCGGGCCGCCCGTAGCGGCAGAGTTGGATGTAGGTGCTGACTGCGGTTGACGGATGGAAAAAGCTCCGCGAAGGTAAAAAAAAACAAAGCCAGTGGCCCCAATGAGGCTTGCCCACGATCCCGGGAGGACGGCGTCGTACTGTAGTTAGCAGTTGGCGGAAACGACGCTGCAAGATGGCTTGTTGCCGTGTGCTGGGATGGGTGGAGCTGACACAATGCACGGGTTGTGGCCTTCTGCAGCAAAGCTGGTGTTGGCCGGGTGCTGCTGGTGAGTTTTTGCTTCGTCTGCGCACCGCACGCGCCAGCACTTTCAATAGGCTCAACTTATTTGTCGAGCGGAAATTAATTCGTCATATCGCCAGAAGACTGCCGCCTTCTGTGCAACGCTGGGGTTGAAGAGGCATACATTTTAATTGGTGCGCATCGGGGAAGTGTCAGCAGCTCAATCGCACCGCTGCTTGCACCATGCAGTGACGCCGCGCTCGTCAAACTTCACGATCATACGCAGCATTGTCTGCCGGTGGCTGGTGGACAAAACGTGGTGGCATGCCTCCTTCCCCGTCGACGAAGATCGTTGCCCGCGTGTCACTTCGGTTGCTCCACGCAAAATGCGAGTTGAGGCTGCAATGGTTGCTCGTAAGTGCCATTTTGTTCGACACAGGTCTGCAATCGCCGCTGCTAGTGTTTGCTTGCTCTTTTTTTGCATCGATTTGGCAACAAAGGATGAAATGTGGATGCGCGCTTCTGCAGCGAGTTTCGATTGGCGTTGATGTTTTGCCAGTTGGTGATGCCACATATGGGAACGTTTGAATTCGAAGGCTATTCGGATGATGTCAGACGCTCAGGTCACCTCCGACAGCAGATTCGAAACACATTCCTTCTGGCCATGGCTTGGAAGCGGTGGAAGGACTTGGGTGCATGTTCTTCTGATGCGATTCCAACACTACACGGTTGCTAGCTTCCTTTTGCCCATTGCATGAAATTTTGTTCGAGACAGGAGACCTTGCGCGTGTCCATTCCAGTTCCTTGGCTGGTCTGCTGCGGTTGTTGCTGGTACAGCAACAGACACCAACAACCTTTAATTGGTGGCAGAACATGTTCCATGGATTTGAACTTGTGAAAAAAACTTGTGAGAAAAATTGAGAGGTGGAATGCTCGTGTCAATCGCTGGGGAAGATGCAAAGCAACTACCCACCTGACCTAGGTATCAACCGGTAGAGCGAAAAAAGGAAAAGGCTGCTGTATCATCGATGCACCGTGCCTTCACTGAGCATGTATGCGGTCAGCGACAGCCTGACCACCATCATCAGCCACGAAGTGGATCTACCTGAGGAAATGGCCAGGTCACGCAAGAACACATTGAAACATGAAGTTGACATGACTTGGCATTATGGAGATGGAGCTTTCCTGACCACGTTGTGTTGCGAAACATCGTTACACAGTTGGCATGTGTGCGGCTTTTGAAGGCTTCGAATTTCGGGCTTTGGCAGCTGTTTGCTGCAGATGCCCCTTCCATATGCGAAGCCTCCCGATGCTCGTCTGGTGCGTTGCTTGTATGCTTGTGTTGGGTGTACAGTGTATGTGAGAAGCTCGCTTCTGAGGAATAGCATCCAAACAGGAGCAGCGCGCGGCTGCTAGATTGTTGGGGATGGCCGCGTACTCGGAATCGCGGTGGCAACAACCTTCTTCAAGTGCTTACTAGCATTCTTCATGGTGACCAAGATCCTGCGGGCACCGGTTTCCAAAGCACGGGGTGCTGCGGTTCGCAAATGGCAGCTGGCAGTCGTGGGAATGGGTGAGGCAAGGGACAACTAAGCCTAGCATGCTTTGTCGGCGAATTCGAAACCACTCGCATGCACGATGAGAGGCATAGTCGTGAAGTTGCATGCCCGCGTCAGATGCCAGTTCAACCACTGTTGGTTGAGCTGGTAAAACCCCTTAGTGTTAATCGTGATGCAACGGGCCATCAATGGCCATCATCTTTGCAGGCATGAGCATCTAATGGGGCATGGTGCCGCGTGTGCAACCGGAGTTCTGTGATTGGCTCCGATGGTAGGCATCCACACCATGCCCGCGACGGGAGGCTTCTGGCGAGGACGGCTTTGTATGCGCTGTGGCCGGTGTGTTCTTCAAATCGCAGCGTGCTCGGATCTCATGTATGTCCGTGTACGGCTCAAGCCGTATTGGATAATCGACAAGCACGTTGACGGTGTGCCTTTGGTGCTGATGTCTGTATGTCTGTGCTTATGAATTTTGCCAGTCATTGACCTGGCAGACGACCGAGGTAATATACATTGGAATTGCAATATTCATGCCTGTTTCGACTCCAATTAAAAGCGAATGCGTCTCAATGAGTCGACCACCACGGGTTCTCTGAAGGAGATGCCGATGTAGTCCGGCTCGTGAGAAGCTCTGCACGTTCCTTTTGCTGCCCTAAAACTCGCCTGACCTCGTCGAGCGCGAGTGCTTCCGGGCCCATTCCTTTGCTTCCTGCTCCCTGCCTCTCCCTCCTGTCCTCCCTCCCCACCTTCGAAAAGCCAGCGTCCAATGGTTGAACGGTCAATGTATGCAGTTGGCGGATTCTTGTGACATGCATTTTTTTCAGAAGTGCCGGTCAAGATGTTTTGGTAGATCCATTGCGCAGGAGCCAGGCCTCACTGCAGCACTGTCAGCCATGAGAGCCTCTGTGAAGAAGGCAGGATGGACATGGGTTGATGCTCGAACACGATACGTCGTGGAGTGAAGAATTGCGAGTGAGATTTGCACAGGTTTCAGAAATGCGGCATGGCAAAGCATCAACCATGTAGACAGTCTTTTGGCAGGTTGGCCGCGGGAGCAAGACCCCGGTTACAAGCCTCGCTGGCCAAGTTGAAGCCGCTCAGCGCGGAGAGTGCGGGAGTTGGGGGAGCACCACAACTCCGGATGGGGCCGAGGCTTCTGACACAGTTCGACCGCTTGTCGTAGAAATCATACTTCACCTCGCCATGCTGGGAAGTTGACTGAGTGTTTGCCGTGGCTGGTGAGAGGCAAGCTGCGTGCAGCTGCTACCGGCCAACGGAGGCGATGTCGCGGCGCAGCTAGCGCGGCAGTTGGCAAAGGTGCCGGACATACGCGGAAGCATGTCCGCGTGTTTCACCGTTGCAACAGTTTGCCTTGCTGATCGTCCTTTCGCATTGGGTGACATGATTTCCTCTTGCACTGCAGAAGCAAGGGCACCCGAGAGGTCCTGCAGTCTGCTGCAGCGCGCCAGAGAGCCTCCGCCTGGGAGCGTTGGCGAACCCTTCCAGTGGCCTGGCTTTCATGTCCATCATTATGCTTCGTTTCTTTGCAAAGGACGATGAAACAAGCGGACTGTGATCGTTGGTTCAGCCAGGTCATTGTTCGAGCTTTGTCTCGGGAGCGCCAGAGGCTTGAGGCCACAGCCTCATGTGCCAAATCTTTCTGATTTCTGGTTGTAATGGATGCTAGCAGGACGAGTGGCGATCCTGGGTGGGGGAGGTCTGGAGCGTACTCTTTGCAAGCTGTCATGAGCTCGCTGCATCAAGGGGCATTGCTTGGACGTGTCAAGAAAAGAATAGGACAGAGCCCTTTCGGCAGAGCTGGCTGCAGCCGCTGAGATTGCAGTGGAGCATGCAAGGCCTGACCTGTGGCGTGTGCTCATAAAATATTGTAAAGTTCATCGCATCTGCTAGTCTGCTTGTTATGTTTGTGGAATGGATGTCATTCGGCTGAAGGTTCCGTGCACTCGCTACCCTCGCTGCTACAACAACAGGGGCATCAAGGTCTGCACTGAGGCGACAACTGTATCGATGGCATCGCCAGGTGACTTGCCGCCATAAAGAGCAGAAGACACGACACGTTGTGCAGAGAAGAGATGTGTTGTGGCCTTTTTGTGCCGTTGTCGTCCTCGGTTTTCCCGATCGCGTGCGTCGATTCCAAATGACGCGAGATGCTTGATGACAAGTTTCGGGGCATTTCGGGGCATTCAGAACGAGTCATGCCAAGTTTCCTCGAGCCAAGGCGCGCCAAGAGTCTTTCGAGCTCAAGGCAAGCAGAACGTGGCGCCACCGCAGGCCTTGGAAAGAAGACGTGACATGGAACAAGACTTCATGCTATCTCGAGTGTTTGTGGCATGGTGCAGTAGAAGCTACCAGCCGGAAGTAGGCATGAGGTTTTGCACGACAAGCTCCGGTTTCGAGCGGTCTGAGAAGCTTTAATTACTTGAGTATGACAAGGGCAACCAACACTGCATTGCCGTGACTGGGGAGGCTGCTTAGCTGCTGGACTTCGTGGAAGGCTCGTGATCGGTGTAGTCTTGCCCATGGCCTACTCTGATACCGTCTTGGGGCCGGGGTCCTCGCTTACTGCGTGTCCGCGTGAGTCATTTCGCCGTTGGTTTTGCTTTGCTCGAAGTGCCGCTGCCTTGGCTGACGCCCTTACTTTGGTTGAAGGCATGGCTGAAAACTCCGCCGTTCCGGGCCTCACAGCTTTGCGGAAAGGGGCCAAGTCGTGGTCGACGCAGGGAGGGCGGGCTCAGAGAGCTGTGTCTCAGTGCCAAGGCGCCTGCTTTGTCGAGAGATCAATCGGCAAACTGGTTCAGAAGCAAGTGCTACGAGCTCTCCAGCAGCTTGCGACATGTCTGAGACCGTTGCTGGACAGCATTCAAGCACATGGCCTTCCAATTTTTGCGATCTCGGCAGCCTTGCCTTAGCCTGCACTTCTAGGTCGCAGGTCTCCAAAAAATGTACGGCCTGGCCACAGACTGGGGAGCTCAGGCGATGAAGTAGGAATTGAGGGTTGCTCGTCAGAGAGCCCTTTCAAAGCAGGAAACTAAGATCTGCTTTTGCTTGTCAGGATGCTGGAAGGGGACGGTGTGGATGTTGCGGGCTCAAGACACCGGGCACCCAGCTTGCGCGGCTTGTCAATACCTCAGGACGAGGCGGCTTTGGCAGACCGTGCCGACCGCTTGATGAGGCTCAAGGCCGTTCCAGTCAGAGGGGAAGACTGAAGGCACGACCCAGCTGACACGTGTCGAAGGTTCGACTGGCGTGGCATGCACCTTGGCGAAGTTGCCGCTGCACGCCTTTCTTAGGGGGTTTCTTGGGCCTGTGCAATGTGCCTGGGCCAGGCCGACTTTGCGCACCGCTGCTTCGGGGCAGTCGCCTGGAAGTTATGTGCTAGTCTGTAGCCAGCGGGTCAGTCGGACGTATCTTAGGCAAGTAAACTCCCTCAAGCTCCCCATTCCCGCCACAAGGACCGCAGCTAGTCACATCCGAAACGTAACAAGAAAGGCCCTCAAAACATTTTTGCCAGCCAGGACTCCTTGGTTAGCTTGAAGCAGCGCTTGGACAGGTGGGTCGCAGCCAGTCCCAGCTCCGTAAAGTTGGAGGGTCTCTTGCTGCAGGGGGGCCGGCTGCTTGATGGAATACACTCTGGCCTCCTTATTTCGTGGACATCTTCGCTGGGACGCTGTGCCTGCAATCGGCTCTATGACTTCGCCTTTAACTTGTCGCACAAGCCCACGGGCAGTTACTTGTTGTGTTTCGCGTGCATCCCGAGGCCTTGAATTCGCTGCTGTCTGCTGCGGCCACATCAGCTGTACAGAAGCCAAGGCACGAAAAAGCCTTCAAACCCGCACTCTTCTGTCATGCCAGTCTTGCTTCACCCGTGCAGTTCCTCCCTTGTGCCTCTTCCGTGCTTGCAGGAGTATGTGCAGCAAGAAACATGTTTCCAATCCGAGGCATCGACTTCTTCCTGCTGCAGCTCCTGCACTGATTTGGGCCTAGCGCGGGCTCGTGTATCTCTGTGCAGGCGGAGGTGGTGCTCCATTGGCGGGGAGTCGCTTTCTGCACGATTCGCTGACAGACATGCGAATATCGGACAAAGAAGCCGACAAAAAGTTTGTGGTGCATCGCAGTGTCCTCATTGACCGATGTTGCCTTCGGGCAGCCTGCAGCGCACGAGGCGCTTGTGACATCGCTTGGCTTTGCTGAACCTTCTCTGGCAAAACCCAGAAGCTGCAACGGCTTGCTACCGGCTCAATGTCGAGTCGCGGCACTCTTGTAGATGCTCCTTTGGGATCGAGTCGAGGAGCTATGAAGACAACAGGCCAGCATCCTGCTACATCACAAGTTTGAGAGGCCCATCTAAAACAGCTTCTTTTGCTGCGCTCGTGGTCCTCGCGGGTCATGCATGCAGCGTTGCCGCCTTTGTGACTCGTTGCTGTTCGTCGGTTATGATTGTGTCGATTGAAGAGCTTTCCGCGCAGTCCAGAAGCACCGCAGAATCCAAGCCTCAGGAAACAGCAAACGAGATTAGGATCCATCAGGTGGAACAACTCAGCGTCACCGGTTCACTATTGACTTGGTGGAGAGGTCGAGTGTATTAGTTGCTTCAGCTTCGTTTCAGGGTCGACCGTGATTTCTCGCTTCAATACAGGTAGCTGGTAGCTTTGCTGTTAGTCGGGCTGGTGCAAACTGAAGTAGGAGTCAGACACCCTGAGCTGGCAGCCGTCTTGTTGCACTATCAGTGGAATTGCTTTAGGAGCTTTTTTTCTGACCATTTTGTTAAGCCGACCTTGCATAGACTGGCGAGAAACTCGAGAAAGAAGTTAACATGCCTAACATGTTTCCCGAAACGAGTGGACATGCTAGCAGGCCAGACATATGGTACAGGTGCACGGGAGCTCGGCATCATGAAACACGTAAGCAAACACAAGTAAGCTCCATCCAACAATGCCAGCTGCAGACCTCGAAAATGAGTGCTTTCATGCTACTGCAGATCACGCAGCAACTTGCCGAGCGAATGCTTGACAACTGGGAATCACACGTGTTTGTCTGGAGAATCCAAAGGGAGCGTAGCCAAAACTCGCTTAACAGGTGCTGTGGGTCGCAATGCGCGGCCGCGCGTGAGACGCCCTCGGATGATGTCCCAGTGAGTGGCACATTCTGCAGAGCTTGTCGAGGAGGTGCTCAGTGCTTCAATGGCTTTGCGTGGCTTACATATCCCATCTGGAAAATGAGAGATGACAATGACTAGTTCGCAACATGACGATGCCACTCAAGCTCCATGTTGCAATCATGACATGGAGGCCTTCACTAGTGAGATGAACTTACCGACAGGCAGCAGCACATGATCTAGGCCTGCTGTGCCCATGCATCCCATGGAGCTATGCAGTCGCAGGGAGGCGCTGCTTTCGCCTGGGGCAGTCAGGCAGCTAAGCTTTGTTTGGCAAGTCTCTGCCATGACCCGCCCGTGTCGTTTGTGGGCTTCCATACTAAAGATCACTTTTGAAGTCGCAGTCTCCTCTTCTTCGACGACAGATGGCGACAAGGGTGACGAGCGCACCAGTAAGAACAGCAGCCTCAGCACTAACAGCAGGACCAGCAGAAGGACCAGAATCCGGCATATCAGCAGCATCAGCACACCTCCAAAAGGATGTTTTGTCATGTTTCTGCCTCTGCAATAAGAGTCCGGAGCCAAGCTAGTAGAGTTCGAATCTGGGTTTCTTGGGCCAGCGGGGTCTTCTTTCAGCTCAATTGAGCTTTCATCTAAGCAAGATTTTTCCCGTTCTGGCCGCTGGATTCTGCGCATACGCGGGGAGGGGGGGGAGTTTTCCAGCTAACTACGTTCTAGGAGTTGGATTTTGCAATTACGCGGGGGCCTTTCTTAAAAGGAGGTTGGCAGCAATGGGATTTCCCACATTTGCAAGGTCCCCAAATGGACAAGGATACCACGCCTCCAAGCCTTCATGAATCGAAGCAGCTCCCCAGAAAGGGCCAGGATGCTTGCAACCATGCTGAATTCGACGTTTGTTTTACGCTGGTGGGCCCTCTGTCTCGCAAACCTCCCGAAGCTCGTGTCATTTAGCAGTGTAGCGACCATCCTAGGGTGCAGCAGCACTAGCAGCACCAGCAGCACCGGCAGCACATCAAACCAAATACATGTTGTTGCTGTTTCCTCTGTGCTGCGATTAGTGTTACTGCCATGTTACTGCCCCGGCCAGATGGCAAAGATGTCGCATGCCTGGTGTTGTCTCTTTAGGCTTTGTCGAACATTGTGTCGTGCAAGTAGGAAAGATCGAAAACTGGGCTTCCAGACGCGCTGATATCCCGAGGCACAAGCCTATTCGCCTTTGCCGCTCCGGCAACCAGACCGCACCAGAACACGCCTGGTCAAATCCAGCCTCATTCAAGACGCAGCTAAGGGCTGCGACATTGCAGCTGAGCAGCCAGGATGAGGACTTGTCGCCACGTTCACCCAGGCAGGCGGCAAGCACACTCAGTGTCTCTACCAGACTCCGCCTCTGCGCCGAAGAACGTCTTTGTTTATGATGTGCTATTGATTTCTCACAGGTAGCATACAGGACAGCATAAAATGACGGAGTTGAGGACGCCTCGGTCCATCCCATCACAGGGAGGTGCGCGGCTAGTGCTCCAGCTGCATTGAGACTGTCTGTTTGCAGCCTATACACTTGCAAGCTGTCGCCCGGGCTCTTGATGCGCTTGTGGCTCTGAACCTTGCCGCGCAGCTCATGCAGTGCAGTCATAGTGAAAGCTCGTGAGCCCATGCCGAAAGTTTACAGATGCTTTGCCTTGTCGTCCAAGGCTTGTTCGTCGCCAGTGAGTGCATCCCGACTGATCAGTCAGTGTTGCTAGTTTCGTCTTGGGAGCATGGTTAAAGAAGCTCTCTGCAGCAAGGGCTCCGTCTTGCCTCTAGCAGACGAGGATGAGGCTGGGGTTGGCTTCTGCTGCTTGACAAACAATGATCGTGCATTGCTCGCCTTGTCAAGATTCTTTTGGGAGGCCTGCTGCGACTTGAGTCGCTTCGCAGCTCCGATTGGCATGGCTGTGCCGCTGCTGCTCTATGTCGCCTTGTGGATCGTCGGTGCCACAGCTTCCGGACGAGTACAGGGGCCGCGAGGGCGCGCATGCTGCTGTCTTCCAGTGACCTTTAGGTCTACTGGACCAGTGACAATGATGCGGTGCGGCCAACTCTTCTGCGTGTGCTTCTGTGCTGCACGGTGCCTTTGCTGCAGGATTTTGCATGCTCACATTCTTCCTGCTGCTGTGTCCGAGTCGCAGTTGCATCTCAATTTGCATCGATTCCAATGCCGAGGCCGTGATTGTGGCTGTGAGCATTTTCGTTTTCTCCGCCAAGGCAGGCAGGTTCACAGCAGCACTGTGCCAGGCCACTGAGTAAGTCCGTCCGTGCATCATGCGCACGTCTTGTTCTCTGAAGCCTGCCTGGTTGCTTACTGGGTTGATTCGATCTGCCGCACCCACACCAGGCCATCATGGGCTCTAGGGTTGCGAATGGATTGAAAGCTCTGAGTGATCTGGCGCCTTATCGGCAATCTAGCTTTTGGAGTTGTCTGTTTGCTGGTGTTAGCTCTATCGGCTGACAGTGAGGTACTGAAAATGGAGTCGAGAGTGGATTCAGTGTATGCTCCGCGGAAGCAATTTGCCGAGAGTCTTAAGGGGCAGCACGAGTCGCGCGCAAAACCGATCATGCGTTCATTTCTTTTGATGCATTTGCCAGGTGGATATCCACGAAGGAATCATCTGCATAGACGGCCTCGAGCTGAAGAATCCTCAGAACCGCGAGTGGCGATCTCCTTATCTGCTCACTGCGAAGCGTACCCTGGCCTATGACACATTGCTTTGCTGGAGCATGCGGTGAGGTATGCTACTTCCCAAAGCATAACTTGTGTCCGCTGGCCCAGGGATTCGATGTCACGTTCTCTTCCGCGACTTCGCAAAGTCCAAGTTCCGACACCTCACGGTGCAGGAGCTCAACATCTCTGGACCCTTGGCTGATCGGAGCTTGGAGCCAGCACACATCGCGCGCCGAGCTTTTGATTATCCTGGTCTTTACACATCGTACAACCTGAAGACCTTTCCGAGTTCCACAGCTGACCGTGGTAATCTCTCGGGTAAATAAACTTGGCTGCCTGGCTGTCTTGCTTGCCAATGAAATCCTTTACTGGCCCTTTCCTTGCCGAGGTGTGGAGCTCATGTACGAGAAGACATTTGACTCCTCGTGCCGTGGCCGCAGTTTGTGGCCGAAGGGAACTAAATGCTTCTTCGGCCGTGTAGCAGATGTCAGCCCTGCTGCAACAGAACGTGCATGCCAGCACGCTCGCCAAAAAACAGCACACAGACGAACAGACATAGCTATACTTAGGTATAGATATAGACACAGAGCTAGGCATCGATTTAGCTGGCAGCATGAAGGCATAGACATGGGTATTGAGATACAGGTATAGAAATGGCTTTAAGTCGAAAGATAGATATGGACATGTGCATGAACATGTACATACATGTATGTATCCGTGTATGTGTGTGTACCTGTGCACAGAGGAGTATTAATATGTGTATGTGCTGCAATGCATATTTTTCTAAGTGTATGTGCGTGTCTATGAATATGTACGTGCCCATGTATATTTGTATCTGTACATATGTATGTGCACATGGCGGCGTAAGCTAGAGGTGCTTTTGTCATGTACTGTAGATAACTTGCAAGTTGGTTTAGCACAGCGTTCGGGTTGGGGACACACGAGCCGAGCAAGAACTGGGATCATGACCTGGCCAGTGTCAAGCAATCCATGCAGGTGCACGCGCAACTGCCTGCTCGCCTACTTCTCTTTTGAACTTAACTAGTGGTTGGGTCTCAAAATGCTTGCCGTGCGTGCCCGCTGAATGAGTCTGGAAGTAAGGATATGTGGGGGTACATCTTGAAGCACCATCTGCACCGCTAGGAATGTCAATGATGTTCTGAACAAGATTGCGGAGGTCAAGGACAATCTCAAGCCTGAAAAGAAGCTTCACAGCATCGGGCAGCTGAGAGTATCCTGCTGCGAGGGAAGCTTGTGCACCCCGGGTTTCTGTCAGTTGCACCATTGGGGTTCTGGAACCATGCTGTTCTGAATAATTATATGGCTGGAGCCATTCGCGAACCATCTGTGTTCAGCCAAGGGACACTCCACCAAAGCTGACGTTTCGACGCGTCGTGGTTGAGGACGGTGCCATGTCGTTACATCCCCGACAGTTCAAGCAGTCGTGGACAGCAGGGCCTGCTCACGAGACGCTCCGGAGAAAACTTTGCTCGTTGGCTAGAGTGTTGGGTGGTGCCTGTCACCGAGCACTATCAGGACATTGCCGTACGGCTGCAGGGGCTCGTTGCGGCCATGGCCGGAGGGCGAGGGAACCTCTCACAGTCTCGAGCACGCCAATGCAAGAGGGCGAAGTAAAGAAAAGCGTCGAAGCTGGCTCCTGGCTCCCTGCGAGGCCAACATTACCACAGCTGATCTGCGGTATGAGGACTTCTCTGAGGAGGTTCGTGTTGGGAACATGACCGTTTGTTCGCTATTGCGATCTGAGAGCTGGCCTTCTTGTGATGCTCTAGCAGGTGGGACCGGTTGGCCCGGAATTCCTGATAGTAACTTGGTGATCATCTGGGAGCTATGCTGTGCACAGAACACGTATCTGATGATAGCTGCTGCTTCTCAAGGTTCTTTTGCTCAAGACCGTCCTGAAGTCGGCGCTGAGTAACGCAGTGGCAGTTTGATGGCAACGCAACCTATGCTTGAGAGCTTCGGAGCTTCTCAGCCCCTGTGGCAAGCGCTTTCCATGCGAGAGGATAGTGTCAAATATTCGATGTCTGTCCGAAGGCAACCTGCTGGGCCTCAACGCTTTTCGGAACTTGTTTGGGTACGGCTTCCACGACGACGCCTGAACAGCAAAAGCACAACAGATCGGCCAAAGCGACTGCTTGTGGGGTTGCTTTCCATGTGACCTTGGTTGCCATATTGAAGCATTTGATGCTGTAAGGGAGCTGCATGTGTAGCCTGCTGGGTTGCGCTCCTGTTCCGATCCAGCTTTTTCAAAGTCACAATCAGATCATATGCGCCGTTTCCTCGAAAGGTATTTGTGCAGGTCAGCTGGTTGACCAGCTTGATTTCCTGTGCAGTACAGGGTCGAGCAGCATTACATGCATTCGAGGAGGCCGAGTAAGCAGAAACCGTAATGCGTTGCAACGTATTGTGGCACAATCACTACAGCAACGGCCTCGGGTTTTCTGGTAGTGCGGTGTCTTTAGTTACGTATCGCCACGATTCGTTTGCCAAAGTCTCGTCGCAAAGTATGGTTTCGAGAACGAGGCCATTTTGGCACTCTGTAGCTTCGTTGTCATGGTCTTGCAGTGCCCTTGGCCGGTTATCCGGTTGTTCCGATGCCTCCAGAAGTGTGCAGATAGTAGGCCGCGTCGCTGGCATGTGCAAAGCACTTGCAGAGCAGACGCCGAGTTCAGCTCTGTTTCGCTCGCGCCATCTACAGAGTCAGTTTCCAAGCGCCGATGTGTCAGGCCAGTTCAGGACAAGATGGTGATTCCAGTGGAAGATGACAGCTCCGAAACGCAAGAATAAGGCCTTCGAGCGAACTCTCCATCAGCATCTGGCTGCTGGCTGGTTGCTTGGAGGTTTCCTTGACGGCGCGTCGGTATGCAAAGCAGACCACGACCCGACGAATCGTGGAGTCGACTGGCTCTGTTGTTCTCGAGCGAACGATCTAGATTCACTAGAATGGTGTTGTGAAGGGCGAGCTTTGCCGTCCTCCGTGTTTCCCGGCTGGGAAGATCTCATGCCGACTTTCTTGTTGGACCGCTCATGTTGCGCACCTGAAGCAACTGTCACTGTAGCACGAAGGAGTGCTGCCGCTGTTTCGGCTCGCGCAAGAGCTTGCCACAAAAGTGCTTCGCAAGGGAGGCATAGCGCACCTGCAATCCGTTCGGTCCCGCGCCAGCTGCGTCCACAATTTTCGTACCATTGTGCGGCCACCGACCATGCCAAGGCTCGCCGCAGCTTGCACAGCAGGCACGTGCTTTCGTGACTGGAGGAGTATCTCATGTCTCGAAAGACACATTGAGTGGCACCGGCTGAAGCTTGCAGCTAGCAAGCTGAGGGGCATTGGTATGGGGCTTGGCCACCGCGACGGCTGCATCTCGGCGAAGTCATGGAATCTCCGAATTCTGTTATGTCAGACAACCTAATTTGATGTAGCTGGACCGCGGCATGTACAGGGTTGTGGAATAAACTTGCAGGAAACCAGGCTTCTTCGTGCTCTAACAACGGAAGGTCAAGTCGTGGACCGTTGGTGCAATCAGGACACAACCATTTCACAGATGCTCTATGCCTCTAGGCAAGTGCAAAGCAACGACTCACTGCGGCGGTTCAACCTTGGGGTGCAATTCAATTTCGGATGTCTTCGGGCAGGCTGGTTCCGCCTCCAATGTGAGAGTGTCGATGTAGCTAAGGCGCAAGAGGTTAGCAGGAGCTTCTTGTGGCTGGGCAGCACTAGAAAAAGACTTGATCGGTGGCGGTCGCTGGAACCATCGAGGTCCGTGCCTGTGCCTTCACGGCAGCAGGCAGATTTCGAAGCCTGCAGAGACAGCAGGACCGTTCGTGTGCTTTGTGCCAGATGCTTTGTTTCCAGGTTGGACGTCGCAGCTGGATGGCGGCTCTTGTCGTGCCAGGGCACGCGCGAGGGTAGGGCAGAAGAGGAGTTCACCCACACTGCCCGGCGAGAAGGCTTGCGCACGCCGAAGTTGACAATCCGCTCCCGCCACCCGTGGTCAAGGCATCTGTACATCACGTAGAAACGGCTGCAGCCTCCAGCAACGGCACCGTGATTGAGATTTGCTAAGGATCTAGAGAGAGCCGCTCCCAAGATCCAAGGAGGTGGGGCACGTGCCAAGAGATTCTCCGAGCTATACCTTCTTCCGGCCTGATTCGGAGGCATCGACTGGTTCTACTTTGAGTTGCTCCCGGCAATCAAAAAGGAGGAGTCTAAAGCCAGATTCGGTCGTCAAGTTGCATCTGGCGTTGAAGCACCCGGGTGCTACCGAAGCCTTCTGCAGCCCAGGGCTCAACATGATGAGAAGTACATGGGATCGACCAGCCGACGACCCCCCTCCCCCCTTGGCATTTTTCATGCCCTGGGCCGATCAGCTGGATGTCAACGCCGAGAAAAAGTGCACGAGCCCGACTTCCAGATCTTAATTTGCCAGGGTCCCAAGCAGGTGTTGGCTGAATTGTCGAACACAAACAAGCCGACATGCCCTGCTCCCCTTCCGGGGCAGAAGTCTGCGAAGATAGCTTAACAGCGATAACGGCCGCAACGAGCCTGCTTGCTGCAAAACCCAGAGCCCATGGATGTTGCAATGGAGCTTGACTCGGCCAAGCCCGCCCGGCCACTGCCTGACGCGGCAGAACTCCGGGCCGAGCTGCACGAGGCCTTTCCTCGGGTTCTCGGCATCTTCTTGCCTGTGCCCTGTGTGAGGCTGTGCTGCGTCTCAGCTTCGCAGAGCTCCACAGCAGCACCCAGCGCCTTAGCTGCCTTGGCTGCTGCAGCAGATCAGCAGGATAAAGGAGAGCACGGAACGTGCTGGGTGCGATTGGCGCCGGGTTCAGTGTGGGTTGGGGTCGCTCACTGTACACCTGCAGAGGGGAAGTGAAGGACGAGAGGGGAGGAAGGGCCAGACTGTCAGAACGCGTTTTCCGAGGTGGGCCTCCGAGCTGCTGGCAGCGCTGCCACCTGGAGGAGTCTGACGGTGATGCGAAGCGTCAAGCCGCTAAGGACTCGCCATGAATCTCCGCAAGACTTACCAGGAGCGGACGAAGCTTCGCCGGCTTCGGCCCCGTCAATCTCGCCGACGCTGCCGCGGAGTCTTTGCAGCCCAGTGCTCCTTGCCAAGGCCTTTGAAGACCCGGGAAACATGGACATGTCCATTCCCTTGGCCTAGCTGTCTAGCGGTCTAGGCTCCACTTGACTTCAACAACAGATGGTGCAGATGTACGCTCGCTGAACAACCCCACAGCAGTCGAGGGAGGAGTTCCCTTCGCGAAGCTGTCGAGAAACGCGCGGTGTTCACCTGTGCTCCTATCTCGCCCTCCTCCATTCTTGCTACACGACAGTAGCAGCAGCAGCGATGGGTTGCAAGACAGCCAACAGCCAATGCAGCGGCTTTGTTCCAGAAGGGGGCCTTCAAGGATTCGACCACAGATGTCAGTGGGAAGAGACAGGGCAGAAGGTCACATATCCCCATGTATCTACATCTATCTACATAGGTATGTATCAAAAGCAACATCTCTGTAATCGCTTCCGGGTCTGCTGGGCGTGAGACCAGGCCCACTTCGGCATGCGTGAGTACTCTCGGGCTGCCCATGTTCTGCAGGGAGGTCCCCTGCCTTAGATCTCTGGTGAGAGTCGACCTTCAAGTTCTGACTATCGAGCTGATGTGGTGCTTCTGTGTGGCACAAACTCAAAGGGGGTCGCATTGAACCGAAGACCCTGCAGTCGCGGAGCTCTAGACACATTGCTGTGGTTCATTTGGTGCGTCCAGGTCCTGCTCAGAGCCAGGACCTGCATTCCGCACCGTGGCCAGTGTTCTTCAGGCTGGAAGTTGTTTCGAGTGTGGGGGTCGGTGGCGACGGGGCGCACGACAGACATGTGCTCAGCACGAGAGTGCAGGGTTCGGGGATGACCCGGGCCCAACAGCGAAGGAAGTTCTTGAGAAATCTGGCTCCAACATGTTTGGTCGCACTCGGCCGAAGGATTGCGCGACTCACGGCCCGCGGGAAGGGGTGTAATTCTGGCGCACTGCTTCTGTGACAGTTTTCAGGACAAAGAGAGAGCCACAATGGGACAGAAAGTGGGTAGGCTTCCTGAGACACCTTGACAGGTCCTATGCCCTCTACTTAGCGGGGGAAAAGCGGCGAGAGGAAGATGCAGCAGAGGCGCCGGAATCCCTGCTTCTGGGTACACAAGTGTATTCGGCACTTGGTCTGACCTCGTCACACCGCTCGAAGCAGAGCTGTGTCGCACGTTTTCCGAGAGAGTGTGCTGTTTCAAGGAGACCTCAAGCTAGTAAGCTGGCACATTGAACCGAGCTTTGATATACTCCGCGAACTTGTTAATACCTAAGAAGACTGCGTGATTGCATGTGCGCAAATTCATCGTGGTTTCAGACTGGAACATTAGTATGTTTGAGCCATCTCATGGCACTGCTGTGGCAGATTCCGCCGTGTGCGCTGAATGCTGATGTGATTATGCCAAACTCTTCTGCTGTAGAAAGCTGCGTCAACAGGTCAAGGTCGCTTGAACAAGAGGTCGGTCCAGTCGAAAAGATGAATTGGAGCCACAAGCCAGGGAATCCGCCTCGTTTTGGAAGCCAGCGTTGAACCGCTTCAAGCTCCCTCAAGGAAAAAGGCCTCAGAGTGAGAGAGATGCTTGACAAGAAGAGTAAATGGAAGGAGAAAGGAGTAGTACAGCGGGACTGCGGCAAGATATGTGTGGCTCACGGCGAAGATGAGGTCTAGTTTGGGAAGAAGCCAAGGGTCGCATGACCTGTAAGGCTGCATTTTACGCAGTTTCAAGCACTGTGCCGAATGTCAGCAGGTGTCAGACCCAGCAGAGGCGAGCCGCATCCACAACACCGAGCTGCAGCTCGTTGTTATATCAGTCATTCCCTTCGACAGTAGGGCGCACGCAAGGAATCAGTAGCCGAGGAAGACGCTGGAAGAAGATCTTTCTGCACTGTACCGACAACAGAAGCTGGATGGTCTGAGCTGCTCGTCAGCTTTGGAGATCGGCAGTCTTGCCTTCCCACACGAACCAAGCTCCGGAGGCCTTTATGTGTACGGCATCGTACTGAAAGGCTTGGTGTCTCGGCTCGCAGATTGGCGACCAGCTTTCAGCACAGCGGATGAGAGGCTTCCAAACTAAGGAGCTGAAAGAGGATGCCCGACGAGTCGCGAAGCTTTCCATTCTGTTTGCATGCTAGGTTAGGTACACTACTGTGATACTGAGCAGTCAGGGGCCAAGTGTTGAGGTTCTTCTGGAGTCTGTCCATGCTTTTCCCTGCAATTGGTCGGCGTGGTTGGACATCATCAGCCACTCTGTTGTCTTGGGGGCCGCGAGGTGGTGATGTTTTTTTTTGAAGACTGGCAAATTTCAAGGTATCTCTGCGGACTTACATGACGTCAACGGTCGCTGCGAGGATGTGAGGTGGACGTCTGCAGACGTGCATGTTGCAATTTCTGGTAGCTTCTGCCAAGCATTCAATGTTGCAGTTTGAGGCTGGTAGCTGGTGGTAGCTGATGCTGACAGGCTGCCACCCCATTGGATGTCCTTGTTCTTCGAGGCGGCGCTGCAGCTGGCCACATGACGGACGATTATTTTGTGTCTCATGTCACTTGATGACATGGCTTGCCGTTTCGACGACCTTTCGCCAAGGAGCTTCAGAGGAACGACAGTGCAAAAGAGCTTTACGTTGCACTCCGAGCTTCTTTCCCTGAGTCTGCCTACATCGCCTCGCAGATAGCAACCTGCTTCTACAACCTTCGGACTCAGGGCATAATTACCGAGTTATCTCTCAGACTTTGCTTTATAGCCGACGATGACGCTTGACTCGGTAACCCCCAGGAACTTCGATGCCTCGCAGCTGGCTTTCGAAGAGCTCCGTCGGCGAGATCCCTATCGACTTTCGTTGCCTGACTGCGCATAGAGACGGCTTTACCTCATCAATGAACTCCCTGCCCGCTCGTCTGCTAGGTCTCTGGATACATACTCGAACATCCTCTTCGTGAAGGACAGCCGCTGTCATGTCAACTTCCTCACAAGTAGTCTTCGTAAACAAAACTCCGGGGCTGCATGGTGTTGTTGTTTGCAATCTTTTTGCTGTTGCAGAAATTTAAAGAGCCCTCAGAGACATCCGTCAGACGGCCGAACACCGAACATCACCCTCTAGACATGGCGTATTCCTGAAGAAACCAACAACTTCATGATCTGAAGCAGGTTCAGTCCTAACCTGCTGAGTCTCAAACCTTCCTTGACAACATGAGCATGGCAGTGCAGCTTAGGCGCCCATACGAGTTCGAGTCTTTGAAACTGATTTAAGCGTCGAGTGGGGGCCTTCAAAGCTTTGGGTGCCACCCACCCGCCAAGGGCACATTGGATTTGACATGTGACGTGTGCAGCTTGAGGGGAATGGCTTCTTGTGCCATTTGGCGGAGGTGGCCCCTTATGTGATGCCGGTGGGTGATGTGCGTGAGTGTGGTGGACTCTAGAGTAACTTGCTCCTGTCTCCGTGCTTGCATCC
>CAJNJA010010043.1:0-13939 GCA_905231915.1 Symbiodinium necroappetens
ACAGACAGAGAAACAGACAGAGAGACAGACAGAGAGACAGACAGGCAGGCAGGCAGGCAGACAGGCAGACAGGCAGGCAGGCAGACAGGCAGGCAGGCAGGCAGGCAGACAGACAGACGGCACAAACAGACAGACAGACAGACAGACAGACAGACAGACAGCCAGACAGCAGAGACAGAGACAGAGACAGGCAGACCGACAGACACAGAAAGACAGACACCACAAGCAGACGGATGCAGACAGACGAACTCCTGCTTGCCAAAAGCAAACACGGAGATAGACGCATAGACACACAGGAGAGACACATCGACACCTGCACTCAGAGAGAGCTGCACCGGAGCTCGTGCTACCAAGATCCTGACGTGTTTCCTGTTGAAAGTGTCTTGCGTGTCTGTCTCNNCACTGAAATTTCGGCACTCAGATCTTGATGCGCTTTCTTGTGCAAGTCTCTTGCGTGCTTTTCGAGCGGCCCCAAAATCGGATGCATTTCCTCTTCAAAGCCTCTTTTTTGGGACATGCTCCCGGAACTAAAATTTTTTCGGTAATTTTATTACTGCGAGCATTTCCCAAAACATTCGGAAATTTTATGACCGCGAGCATGCCTACCGAAAATTTCGGCGGCACGACATAAGTTTCCAATAAAGTTTGCAAGCATTTTGATAAGGATAGAAAAATAGAGAATATATTTGAGTGAGAACGCTAGGAAGATCTACAACATGTACGTCTAACCCAATTAAGGTTTGGACATGTTTTGACAATGATAGGATGTAGAGGCAAGCTTCCTCTTGCAAGCCTCTTGCGTGCTTTTCGAGCGGCCCTGAAATCGGTCCGCAAAGCCAAATTTAGGACATGCTCCCGGTACTAAAATTTGGGAAATTTTATTACCGCGAGGACCGCGAGCCTTTCCCAAAAATATAGGAAAGTTTATGACCGCGAGAATGCCTACCGAAAATTTCGGAAATTTTATTACCGGGAGCGTATCGCGTTCGAACAACCAAAATTTCCGAAATTTTACTACCGCGAGATTTCCTAAATGCACAAAATTTCGCGGGAAAAAATTGCTCCCGGTATTAATACAGCGAGAGAGGCACGCAAGAGGCGTTCAAAAGGAAACGCGCCAAAGTACGAGGTTCCAGGGGCCAGGGGCGCGCACAAAAAAACGGAGGCGACCAACACGACACCGTTTTATTAGAGAATTAAGAGGCGGTCCTATCAAATAACCTTTCCTTTGATATTACAGAATCTGAAAATTGAGAGGTCTGTCGAGGGACAAGTCTGATAGGTTGACAAGAAATGTGATACCAACGGAGCGGTTGTGGATTTTGGATGAATTTTCGTACGGATCACTCCTATGAGGCCGCCTGTGGCAACGAAATGGTGGGTGAAAGAAATGGACACCAGAAAAGCGGCTCCAGCCGGACAGATAAGCAACTGTTAGCAAACGCATGGCAGTTGCTGAGAATCGGCCATAAACAGCCCAAAAATTCTACCGGAGGTTCAAGCACCGAACCAAGCAACCAAAACAGCACAAGTCTTCCACTCTTGGCATCCATTGAGCTCTCTTCTAGTGATTCTAGCAAAAGGATACTGCTAGGTCTTGAACCTCATGAGCAAAATAGAAACATGGAATTGCGGTCTCTCTCAGCGCTTGTAGTGATGGGGATTTCGCATCTTCCACTCTGCAACCTTCGAGAGTGCTAGGCTAGGCCGCTAGGCGCGGGCCATCATGTTCATCTTTGTCCCTCATCACATGTCGCACAGTTGTGGGCTTTTGTAGATGACCCCATTCAGCAAAGAATTGAGCACTGGGGTCCAGGCCTTGGGATCCTGGTCCACCGCACAATGCAGTGCCCATAGAAGCGGGAAGGTAGTTTGGATGTACGTGGGAGCTATCCCGTCGATCCTTGGGCAGGACATGTTCGACGGGCGCGCCAGAAACGCTTAGTGCCTGTTGCCTAATTGCTTGTCCGCCAGGCTTCAAGCTTGAGCGAACACTTACACATTACATTTTCTGGCGAAATCACAGGATAGAGGATAAGCCTTCGGGCTACTCGAAAGCCACAAGCAATAACCCCGAGCCTTCCGAAAGCTCTATGACCCCTACCCTCCCGAAGCCCCAGCCCCTAGCCCGGATTTATCTGCCAAGGCTCACCCCACTGGAGATCCAGCCCACAGCCCTCCAAATGGCGAGGTCGGCCACACTTAGTGAACCGCCTGCCACCTGACAGCTACAGAAAAAGGGATATGTAGGCTCTGAACTTTGTTTGGCATACGTAACGCTATCGACTTCTCAAAGGTCTTCAGGTTTTTGCTCCAGTCATAAGCTTTAACGATCCATGCGCTGATGTACGGGATTATGAGGAACACCCACTTGGTACTATTTCTGCGGTCGTGCTCAACATGCCGGATCTTGTGCACAACCCAGGACACAGCTCAAAGGCCACGTTATTTTCAGCTGCTGAGTTACTGAATATACATTGAAGTCGAAAGAACGAGCAGTTGCGAGTGTCGATAACACGAACAGAAGCGGAGACTGGGGCAAATCTGCGAGTGATGCAAGACGGGCAGAGAATCAAGAAAGGGAATGTCCAGAAGTATGCCGGCCAAGTATGTGCGGCACTGTAGTTGGCAACCGGGCTTAATACAATTCCGAAAGCATAACCCCCAAAAGTCGCAATCCGATGCCCCCTGAACGAGCAGCCGCCCCTTAAACCCTGGGACCTCACAACTCACAAGCTTGTATCAAGTTCTCGAGCCACGTAGGGCACTGGACTGGCACCGTTCTGCTTCAGCAACGCTTCAAGGCCATTCAACAGCCTGAGTGCAGGAAGGCCCAGGAACGAATTTAGGCGTCAGGTGGTGTTGAGGTGCAGGGGGGTGTGCTGGGGTGGCTGAGGGAGATGCCCGTTGAAGCTTCGAGGCTCGCTCTCTGCCAGGCGCACTCGGATTCGATTGTTAACAGCTTTCGGCTGTGCCTTCATCGCGACTTAAGCCTGGAGTTTGAAAGGGATGCATTCCGCACCACTGCGACTAGGGATATTACTACTGCTATTACTTACCGGTCGGTGTACTCGTGTTACTACCAGTTCAATTGGAACCGCTCCTGCTGCACAGCACTACTTTCTGCATCTATTTCTTCTTGTTCGTCTTGAAGAATAGAAGTTTCTCTCTCCCTATCAGCTGCTCAAGCTGCTTTCCTTACATGTGCCATAGAAACAGAACCAACTAAAAATACACTAAACCCCGAATACAAAGCCTAAGAGGCATGGTCATGCGACCATCGGGAGCCACCAGGGCCGCCCGCCAGGCCATCTTCCGCTTTGGGTCCCGCTCCTGCCGAAGCGACTTAAAGTCTCTTCGGGTCCGCTCGGGGCCCTAGTGAGGCTTTCTGTATCTTCAGGGTGCCATGGGGCTTATGGGGGTATCGTAAAGTCTATGTCTATGATATGCCCGAGAACCACTGTAATTATTCCGCCGGATAAGAAAGACGCATTGGAATTTGCAGCAAAGTGTAAGGACTGTTCATGAGAACAGAAAAGGGAGTCGGTATAGATTCGGCAACCGGATCAGCCAAAACCTCAGCATCAGGACACGGGCTGTCTCACAGTACCGCAAAGAACCGTCCCTCCGGGTTGTCTTGCTAAACTGTGATGTCGTCATCCATCCCTTCAGGTTTCCACGACTGCGACTCTTCCCCGAGACTTTCATCTGTGACAGTACTGGTTTGTAACACACGAATGCGGTGGCAGATCGACGCTTGAAACCTTGACAACCAAGCTCCTGCATGGTATCGGTGACGAGGTCCGAGACATCTGTGAGGCCGTCGATGGCTTCGTCGCACTTCGCAGCCAGGAAGGGCTCGCTAGGGTACATCCCAGTGAGATGTCCCACATAACGTGCAATGGCTTGCGTCTGGTTCAGCACGCCCCTTCCCGGCACCACCAGGGCCGGAAAGGTTCCGAAGGTCAGAGCCCCGGATGCGTACATGCCCTCGTACCCCATGCGGGCATCCTCGAATGGAACTCCGGCCATGAAGAGGGCCACGCGCGCGCACTCCGCACGCCAGTAGTGGTGATCCAAGTAGATCAGCTTTAGCTGCATTTTCGTCGCCATGGCTTCGGATGGACGGCCCCTTACGAAACCGAACCTGAAGAAAGCAGCCACACATCCAGCTACCGTTTTGCATGTCAATGAGCACGTCCATACTCTGACAGTCGGCCTCAGGGTCAGGCTTGGGGGGTGGGGGCGTCGCTTGATGCTTGCGGCTGTGTCTGGACCCATGGTCTCATGGGCCATGCTATGGCAGGCCGTGGCATTTGTGGGTCAAGTTTGCCTTGGGCTGTGGTCCGAACACTGAACCATGGTCGCACAAAGGAGCAGCACAGCAGCGCTTGGAGCTCTGGAAAGCAAACCCTTGGCTTCATCGAATGGCTGATGGTCCTGACTTGCAGGGTTGGCCAGTGAGGCAGGCTAGCACAAGCACGCAAAGCGGAGCAATATGCGCGCATTTTCATGTGGGCAGAGCATGCATCACCGCATCCTGCATATGCTTCTGGCAGGCTAGGTTTAAACAATCCGACGACATGAAACGAGTGCACTCTGCACCGGATTAAAAGATCCTCAGCTGCAAGGCAGCTGTACTATGCACACGCTCCCGGCCAAGGAGCCGAACACATCTTCGGCAACGCATGTAAGTCAACGACATGACATGATCCCGGGAGTTTTGAATACAATTTCAATTTGCATCTGTTGGGGATTCAAGGGTCGGGCATGTAACTACGGCGAACTGTCCAGGAGCGGTAAGTCTCTTGGCATTCTCCGCGATGCCATCCTGATTCATCAACGACAAGCAAACAAGTCTTAATTAAACAAACGAAATCCAGTAGTACACTACCAGTAGCTGAGGACTGAAGCGAACCGGAAGCCCTTTGCGTGGTGGTTGTATGCGGCTCTGGGATTTAAGGGCTCTGGAACCTGCTGACCTGTCAATCTCGAAACAGGAATCCAAAACGAGTGTGAAAGGATAAAACAGGAACGTTCTCGTTAAGCTCATCTTACACCGTCGACGACCAACAGAAATCTGGATCTAGAACTCTGTTAATTAGCTGATTTCGGATCGAAGTCAGTTCTTTGTCATGCACAAGTGGGACTTCATTCCGTATTTTCGTTGCCTTTTGGCTATCGGCACTTGTCTGACGCCAAGAGGATGGCTGGGTCGACTGAACTGGAAAGATGAAATCTCATCTGCTTCCGACACAGGAAGCAACCCCTGTTCCAGGAGCCCAAAGCCCAAGACCCCCACTCTCTTATCCTTTGTGCTCGATTTCTGAAGATCCGGGCTCCTTGCCTGTTGACCTTGTCCAAGCTATCTTGCAAGTCTTGCCTCAGCACAATGCTAAGCCAGCTGATCTCTGACAGAGCCCTAAAGCCTCATTTTATTTAGAAACCCTAAACATCCCCAAACCCGAAACCCTCATCCCGGAAAGGGCTTCGCCTTCACACTCCGTGTTCGCCCAGGGCCCAGTCGTGACAACATTTCTCGAGTGTCTGGGTGTTGGGGATTTCAGATAGCTTCAGAGACATCGCGGAACCTATGTGACGCCTGAGTCGATGAAAGGGCTGACTTCAGTTCTGCTCCAGTACTGGAAACATCTGGGAAGCCTCACCCCACAAAGACGAACACCTCGTTCATACATTTTTTCTCCATATTTGTATATATATATATATATATAAATATATGGCTCCCGCATGGCAGCGTCTATCTATCTATCTATCTATCTATCTATATGTATAGTATATGATATGTTAGTATGGCGCAGTATGCCTTAAAGCTTGCAGCAGCATTTTCTTGCAAAGCAGGCCATCAACCAGCACGAGAACGTCAAGCAAAGCTTGTCGCTCGGCATGGGGGGCTCTGTCCCCTTCTGCGAAAATCGGGTGCAAGTCTTTGCCGTGGCCGCATCCGGCTGTAGTTGGGATGCGTCGTCGGAAGCCTTAGCTTTGCTTGTCTGCTTCTGCTGGGAGGAACCGAGTCACCGAAGCGCTTTGCCGTGCTTCCCTTCCTCGAGCACTGACACGCGCACCTCCCACATCTCAGCCAAATCCAAAACTGTCAGACTCAGACCCCCATCCATTGAGAGTTTGGAGCTTTGTCAGACAAGAAGCCCAGGACACGCACCAGGTGGGCTGTGGCTCCCCCGCTGCTAAGGGAGGCTTCAGTCCAGCAGGCTACCCGCCCGGCAGAAACGGCGAACCTCAGTGTCATGAACAAGTCGATACATATCATCTTAGAATAGATGTGTGTGTGTTGTATTTAAAACTTACTAGCATCATTATACCATGTTATGTCTATATTTCTATCCATTTAGCTGAAGTGCCTTGTAACTGTCATGCGTGTTTGCAATGGGACCTGCGTGGTAAAGAGTCGGGTTAGTGGCCTTGGAGTGTGCCCTTGGAAGGATTGCCATGTTTAACAAACCCACATATATAGATATATATACACATATACATATACATATACATATACATATACATATACATATACATATACATATACATATACATATACATATGCATATACTTAGAGGGTTCCTGAACAGTAGGGTCACTGAAGGGCTCATTTAGTTATATGCAGAAGATCACGTGATGTCTGGTTGAATTAGGGCCCCCGGAAATCCACAAAAATATGTCTGGCCTGAGTTGCAACCTTGTGGCAGGTCTGTCAGGACGCCGCAGGGCCTCCGGGCTGGACCCCGTGCCAATGGCAGCCAAGCGCTTGAGAGTCCGCCGCAACAATCCGTGCACGCTGTGAACATCCAGGGTGCCAGCATGGGCGATCGAGAAAGCTCATGGATGGAAGACCTGGCAGCTGGAAAGGATTCTGGCCCCCTCGACGGAAAGGCCTCCTTCAGCAATCCACCTGGCCTGAGGTTTTTTTAACAGAAAAAGGTTGACCAACTTAGCATTTTGGCTGGAACCATCGGGAGCCGCAACCCGCTGTCCCACTGCTTGTGCCTGCTCGCTGGACGTAAGGACAATTCTTCCAGCACCCTGTATGCATTCGGCAGAACCTGCTGCCGTAGGGAGGCATCGAACTGCGCGGTCACGGCCTGTGCTCAAGGGGGCGGAGAGGGCCTGCGACTGATGTGTTTGTTGCAAATGTGTGCAAAAAGGTTGCGACCAAAGGTGCTATCGGACTGCTGTCGTTGCAACGGCTGTCTCAATAAGGGCACAGGACGTGGCAGAAGCGGAAAATTACAGTATCTTCAGCCGGGTGGCTGGCGTGTCGCCAACAGTGCAGCTCTCCGGTGCGCCAAGCTTCCCTATCTACGTTGCGCGCAAACGCCTAACAGAGCCCACCCCGTGCCTGCTCCTCCCAAAGAAGCTCGGCTGCACCCAGCACAGCACGGAAGGCCACGCGAGGGCTGCGAGGGGCAACAGCCAGTGGAGAAGAAGCTCCCTGTGGCGCGGCGGTGGTCGGAGTGAAAGAGGTTAACGACTTGTCAGTTGCAACCGGTGCACATTACGCCTTGCTCTCCGTGGTAGATAGTATGTGCCCAGCTTTTGAAGACCTGCATCTGCATCCCTCTAGGACCGAGTAGAACTTACCGGCCCCGGCCCCTAAACAAATCAGATCAGTCGTAAAGTCACACAAACTTCCCTGAAGCAAGTTTCCTTTGGCACTGACCCAGGAAGTGGCCTCACGGCCTTGCCAGCTCCGCATCTCTAGCTGGCCTCAAAGGAAAACGGATCTTCTGGTCCGTCGAGGTGGGTACGGAAGAAGCTTTTGGCAGGCAGTTTGAACAAGCCAATGGCCAGGGCGGCTTCTGTATTTTGGCCATGAGTTGCTCACCGCTTCCAGGAAAAAGTCTGAGAGCCCAAATCGCCCAAATCCCTGACCCAAACCGGTAACCACCACACTCCTGAGGACCCTTTCCTACGAGTAAGTACCCGGGGCCCGGGCTCGATGCCTCATCTCGAACTGCCTCGAGCCACTCCTCCGGAAGGGGGCTTTGGGCTTGAGAACTCTGCTTGCTTCTCGTATCTCGAAATTCAGATCTTTTCCTGTCACAGGCTTCTCGGGACATTGGGCTTTGAAATGCTTTGGAAATTCGGGCGTTTGGGTTTTAATGGTGAGGGATAACTCGGGGCTCTCAACCAAGGAGTTTGGAAAGTCTGGGTTCGTAAAGACAGGGGTGGTTGGGTTGTGGCTATGGACCACGCTCCGTTGTCAAAACCCATCAGGGAGAAATCATCTGCACAGGTCAAAGATTATGCGCATCAATGTCTCAACTAAACAAATCAAAAGCAATCTACTCTACAGCTGCAGCTAATTATATGGGTCCCCTTCGAGGCCTGAGATTTCGAGTGATACCTGGTAGCTACTTCAAAAGGCAACCTTGCATGCGTCTTCCTCCCTTTCAAGTTATGCTCCCGCAGCTGCGCCGTGGCCGGGGCACCATCAGACTGCGACAGCGCATGAACCACCTGAGCTGCAAAGGCCCTCTGTAGATCCCCAGTCCTGCTCTCACTGAATCAGCAACATCCGGACTCAACACTTCGTGCGGGCTCTCGTGAGACCGAAGAGTCTTCTGAAATCCTACACCATCCTCACCTGCACATTACTTTAACTGTTAGCTCATCCCACTCAACATTCACTGCCTCCAATCCTAAACCCTAAACCCAATAGCTGCTGCGAACAGGCCACGGACTCAGCTGCTGGGGCCTGCAACGCTCGCACCTGTGATGCTACGGGCTTGGCTTTCAACATGAGTCTCTCATCACCCGAAGCTCTGAAACAGCGATTTCGAGCATGACCCCCGAATGCCAGAACTACACTATTATACCCTGAACCCTGTGGATGATAATTTTGAACCCCCGCTATCTAGCCTCCTCCACTCCTGCAAAAGCCCTTTTGCTCCCACTGTCTTCCTGGCCTCCCACAGTGCGGCGCCCAGGCAGAAAGCTTCGGCCCAAGCGGACGCCCGTGCGGCCGCCGTGGCGGCAGCAGTGAAGGACATAGCCGACGAGGCCGAGGAGCCTCTTTTTGGAAGGGGTGAGACTGAGGCTTCTGCATGGGAGGCCTGGGCTCGACAGTTCTACCCTATAAAACCCTAAACCCGTAAACCCCTAAACCCTAAACCCTAGGAAAAGATAATCCCTAAACCCTAAAAACCCTAAACCCTACTTAGCGCCAAACCTTGATTCTGCCGAAATGTCAGGCACAGCGGCCACCCTGCGCCTCGGTGGACCCGGCTTCCAGGAGTCGGAGACACTGCTCCCATCGGCCGGCCTTCCTGGCTTGGAGGTCAGTTGCTGAGTTCCCTGGTCTCCACAAAGGTCGCATGTAGTAGAAGTTATATCTATATATGTGTATCTATATACTAGGTCTATATCTATATACCCTCACAGTGAAAACTGGTCATCTACTGTCATCTACTGGCTGCACGCAACAATCAGCAGAGGAGCTCACAGGCAGCAACGCCGGCAGTCAGCGAAAATGCATCCAGGGAGAGGCCGCGTGAGCTCACCGAAAAGAGAATTCCTGGGCTGCAGCTGTGTTCTGTGTCTTGACCAACCCCGGAGCAAGACAGTGAAGTGAGAAACTCGCAGGAAAGTAGGGGGTATGAAAGCTTCGTCACTTCTGACAGTGTGGCAAATCCCGCCCCCTAAACCTCCTGCAAAGCGCATGTACACGAAGCCTAGCCGCTCAGGGACTGTCTCCAAACCTTCGCTTTCTCGCAGACGCTGGCCAAGGCGTTGGAGCAGTAGCTGTTGGGCTCAAGCCTGGGTTTTCGAATTCTTATGCCCCTGCCTAGATGACTTGCTTCCGTTCTGTTTGTGCTCCAGAGTCAATAACGATATGTGTTGCGATGCAAGAGGCTTTATTGGGTTGGAGCTTGTGAATAGAAGAGGATTTATTGGGTTGTAACTTGCAGCTGTGATCTTGGAGAACTTCGGGTCGGGAGCTTGGACGTTGATGAAGGATTTCGGTGCTATCAGGTACCAGCTGGGACTATGCAAAGTGACAACGCTGAGGATTATAAGCCCTTAGCAGTTGGGAAAGAAAAGGGTGCTACACCTGGTTCTTGGTGTCTGAAGAGAAGATCTTTCCGGAATGCTACGGTCGTTCCGGCTGTCTAGCCCATATGCTTCACGGCAGCACTCCTGGTCTGGCTAGAACTACACCTCAGTTCTGCTTCCCCGTTGGGGAAGCACATGCAGAATGCCCAACCATGCTGCCGAGAATCTGATGCTGGTTCATCCACCCCAATACCTGCACGGTGTGGTTGGCATGATTAAGATTCTGCCGCTGCTTGATTCCAAGCACAGAAACCGCAAAGAGCATCCAAACATGCTCACCCCGATAAGTCGTGACATTCCAAAAAGCATCTCCCTCACCTGCAAACAGCATCTGCCATACATAGGCATTGCCTCACCTCTCCCCACCTGCCCGCCCCCTGGGCCTGTGCTGCCCATTCCCAGTGCCGGAACTCCTGGACCGAGGCGATCACGGCACTGCACCCGGCCACGTGCGGCAGCACACCCCTTGGATGCTGACCAACGTGATGTGGTACAAATGCCACGGATTCAGAAAATGCGAACCGATCGTGATTATCCGATCTGCTCGGGTGGCTAAACCGCGGAGTTCTTACCAAATAGAAGGTTGCTAAAGGATGTGAACTATAGCCCCTGCATTTCAAGCTTTGCGGGACACACTCAACCAATGCAAACGTCGGCCGAGGTTCTTCCGCTGCATGCCTTCTAGAAATCCCGCCGCCCTCGTCCATACTTCGCCCCGCTCAGCTAGGCTCACAAGGGAGCTGTAACTCCAAGTGCTCGCTTCCAAGTGCCGGCTTCGGGCGCTGGCGAGTAGTGTGAGAGCTCTCGGCCAAGAGCGATCCCGATCTCCGAGGCCGAGGCAAATGTCCCAGTTCGAAGCATCCGAAGGCATCCGGCAGGAGTCGATCGTCCGCAATATGTCCAGACCCTGCGCCCAGCGTGCTGCACGTCCCAGAGAACTGATTGAGACACCGATGGGGAGCAAACCAGGAGATGAAAGAGCATGGCGAAAGATCCGAATGGTCCAGGCCCACTGAGTTTGTGCTCTACATGCTGTTATCGCCGAGCAGCACATGCTGCCGTCAACGGCTCCAGTCATAAATGTGCCGTGAATAAGTTCACCCTCCAGGACAGACAAGGCGGCAGGCCACTTGGACTCAGCACTGCAGGCTGCAAGAATAGCCCCGCACATTGCTGTGGTCGGTTGGACGTCGTCTGCCTTGCAGGAGCGGAGAACCTGCAGCGCCTTTTCCACACATCGAGAACTCAAGCAAGAGGAGATCCCTTGACGGTAGAGGACCGAGTCGCCTGCACAGCTGCGCTGCTTCGCTTGAGACAGAAGAGACATGGTCCGAGGCCAGCTGGCGCTCTCTGCATACATCACTCCCTCGAGATGACGGCGACCCGTCTCCAGAAGTCGGGCAGCCGCCTCCTCGAGGAGCTGCTGGGCAACTTCCCAATTCCGACCTTCCCTGCACGAATCGACCGCACCGGCGATGGTCTCTGTGTCGGCCGCGCATCGGTGCTCCGAGAGGTAGGACAGCAGCCCCAGTGCCGGCATCCAGCTGGTGCTATCCTTGAAGGAGGCAAAAAGGCTGTTCACCGATACTGTAGTCGGGAGGAGGGCCCTCCAGGAAAGGTCCTGCACCACTTGGAAGGCTGTGGTCCAAACAGAAGCCGTACTGCATGCACTCGCCGCGGCATTGCAGCATGGCGTGTCCACAAGGGTCTTCGGAAGCTCATTCAGAAGGTGAATGCAACGGCCCCACTGCCGGGCCCAGCCTAAAGCTGCAAGCTCCAAAGAGTACACCACGGAGTCCGACTCCACCGTTGCATCTTCCAAAATCCGGAGAAGGTCTAAGCTGGCCTGCCATTTGAAGCGCCGTCCGAAGGCCCGAACTTCGGCGCTCAACCGGTACAGATCGACATCGCCTCTCCTTCGGAAGCCGGAAGCCTGGCTCCTGGGTTCGTGTTATAGGGAGCCGGTTTAAGCTAGCATAGCAAGGAAAGCAGCATGCTACTAGTACTTAGAGCATATACCCGGACTATGATGCCTTTTACAAAAGTTCTTCAACCAGAGCCCAGTTTCTCCACCCCGGCCGTCGGCTTGGCCATGGCAGAAAGCTGCTCTTCCGTGGAGGGCCCATGTCGGGCCGATGTCCCACCGTCGGGAGGGGTGCCGGACCGACATGATGGGAAGTCCGGAATGCCACGCTAGCACGCCACTTCGGAAAGATGCGAACGGCTTTCGGAAGGATGGCTGGGGAAGGTCTGAATGTCTTGTTTATAATTAATGTCAAGGTACAGTTGCAGTTGTTTTTGGGCTCCCATCTACACAGAAACCATATGTCCATCGGGCTCCGCTGATTCTGCCAGAAATCATGGGGCACGTAATCCAAAACCCTTGACGTGTCAGCGCTACGTGCTTTGGCACAGGTCTGTTCTTCAGTGTCTTTCTGCGAGGCGGCGCCAGGTTCGCTGGCTTCGTCCTACATGCACTCGAGCCAGGGTTGCTGTTGTAAAGCAGGGCTTGGGGATTTCGCAAAGTGACTTATGTAAATGTAGGGCTTATCCTATAATACTGGGGTGTTGTTGTTGCACATTTATTACTTTCAATTTCTTATTCAGGGATAGAGTTGGTGTGGGGAGTGCACGGTTTCTCGGGCTTGCTGGCTCGAGCTTACGATCGAAGTTCGTCTTGTCTTAACCTCCCGATCTATCCAGTTGGATTCCCGATCCTTTACAACCATCTTTGCGCTCTGTCTTTCTTCAACTGGACATTCATAATCATCCCGTGAAATTATGAAGTCCTAGCATCCCGAAGCCTCTCCCGCGGCTCAGAGAAATCTACACTTGGTTTCTGTACGGATGAGTGTTTGCCATCTCATATCCATAAACATCCATAAACCCCGTATCGCCGCAGCGCTCCAGTGTCAACACCCATGATTCGACATCAGACTTTCAGAGCCTACCAAATCACTGAAATACCAGCTTCCATCCATCGAAACACACCCCATAGCTTGGGGAAAACTAATTTAAGCTTCGTCGGGAGACGGAAACTTTCCAACCGCAACTCAACATACACAGCCGCCCTGAACCAACCGCCCTCTAATCCTAATTCTCCTGAAAAGCCAAGCTGCAACCGTAAAGTCAAAGAACAAGTAGCCGGATGAACTGCTTCTGGGTGTGCTGAATCCATGAAGCCCCTGACCCTAAACTCTAAACCCTATAAACAAACACAAAAGAAGGCGCTCCTAAACCCTAAACCCCGCATTGACTTCGAATTTTAGCCCGGGGCTCTCCGTCGAAATCGCCGAGCCTTGGAGGTGAGAAGCGGGCAGAAACGCGGCTTCCACAAGTGCACAAGGCCTAGGGTTTCGGGTCTACGTGTTTAGGGCTGTGTGCCTGGGGCTTGAACCGGGGGTCAGCGCTTAGTGGCTGGTGCGAAGGGACAACTGCAACAAAGCTTGAGCGATAGATCGCTTGTGGGACGGATGGCCGGCCTAGCACTCTGCCAGCGCATAAGTCCTAAGCCCACAACCTCCTGTTTCTTGCTATCATTAGTACTTGTTGATTTATTTTTGTAAATCTTTCTCTCACAGGCTCGAGTCGCTGAGGCCTCATATCAATCAATGCCGTCTTGTCTTGAAAGTCCCAAACCCTAAACCGCAAACGCCATCCCCCCCCCCCCCCCCCCAGAACTCCCAAGCTGAAGCTCCTAAGCCCTAAGCCCCGGCCCTGACCTTTTTGAATCCCAAGAACCCTCCGTCTCAAACCCCAAGCACTGAAAGACAGCAATGCCTGCGGTATTACGGCATTAGGCCCCCAAGAGCCGAGCAGTGACTCCAAGCAAAGCTTCCGGGCCTGGCATACCGAT
>CAJNJA010010044.1:3423-14443 GCA_905231915.1 Symbiodinium necroappetens
ACGTTCCGGACCTTTTCTGCGCAGGCTCGGGGTTGTTTCTTGATAAGTTTGCCCCTTGCCTGAGGCCAGTTCCTCTGACCCGAATGCCTGAACCCTAAGCCCGAAACTGGCTGTCATGTAACGTACCGTAGACCTCAAACATGTGACTTCCTGAAACTCTTGACCTCCCCAAAACAGAAAAACCCTAGTCCCCAATCCTAAACCCTTACCCATAGGCCCCTAAGTAGTTCCTTTTTATCGTTAATTTATATTTAGAATCCTATAAGGTCATCCCAAAAAGGAACTACCTAGGGGCCTATGGCTAAACCTCAAACCCTACAGCCAGAACGCCTTGAGCGATGGGTGACAAGCCGATGTGTTTTCTCAGATGCTCGTGCCAGCCCCACAAGTGACTTCGGATCTAGCTAAACCGTACGGTTTAGGGTTTAGGAGTTTAGGGTTTTAGGGTTTGTGGGTTTAGGGTTTAGGGTCGAGGGGTTCAGGGTTTAGGGTTTAGGGGTTTAGGGTTTAGGCTTTAGGGTTTAGGTGGGTTTCTCGGGTTTCGGGGTTGCATGTGACCTCAGTAAGTTATGACCTAAAACAATGGCGAATGCCATTGACACAGTGCATGTGTGTATACACTTGTGTATATGTGTATGTGAATGCATATATTTATATAGGTTTTATACACATAGCAAGCTAGCTTTATGTAGATACAAATACATGTATCTATACACACATTGTATGTATAGTGTGTGCATATATATATATGTATATATATATATACTGCAGTTTTATCCTCAGGTGCAGCTTATCCGTATGCTGAGGACAGTAATTGGGGTATTAGGGGGTATTAGGGTTTACGGTATCACGCAGACTTACACAGACTTACACCATGTCATCGGAGGAGTGTGGTGCATGCTCGTTCAAGGCTCTCGGCCCTAAATCCTACTTGCCGGCTCCATTCCAGTTCCGGCTTTTGGATCGCTGGTTGATATTGCATGCTCCTAACAATAAAATCTGCTACAAGTTTCTGAGTGAGTGTTTGTTTCTTTAGTTGAATTAGATTGTTGTAGTTAGTCGTTTTTCACGGAAAGGAGTGTATGTGAGAAAGGTGGAAGAAACTTGACAAAGCATGGAACCACGACAAGGGCCGGAGCGTTTAGTCCGAAAAGTGCAAGGACGCAGCATCGCTGCAACGGGTGCAAAAGAAGCTAGTGCAAAGTGCGACGGAAATCCAAATGATCAGCCAAAGCACGACAGTTTTCTACGTTCGAATCTACTTATCTACTTGTAGAGGACCAACGGCATTGACAACGGCGAGTTGTACAACGCCAAAAAAGTCTTCGACTACGCGACGCAGAGCCTACCTGCTGACACAGGCCTGCGCACAGTCAACCTGCACGACCTCCGGCACGCCGACCGCAAGCTGTGGCACGAAATCACCAGCCTGCACTCCCAGCACTGGTCCCTGGACGATGCTTTGCACGAAATCAGTAACGTCCGCAGTGACATCAACAAAGAAACAACTACGATGGAGCCTTACAGGTAAACCCTAGACCCTAAACGCCCCAATGCCCTTCTTGTTTGAAGCTGCTATTGGGGAGGCTAAGGTTCACTCTAATTACGCAGGTTTTGGGGTTCAGGCTTTTGGCTTGGAGGTGTGTTTAGTTTTCGAGTTTGGATTTCATTTTTCAGCCTTCAGGAGATAGGTTGGGTAAAGGACATAGTGATAGTAGGGTGAATGCCGCGGTGCGGCAGGAGGAGTGACTGGGGTCACAGGAAGTCTGAATTGTACCGCAAACCCTAAACCCTAAGCCCGACATGGTACCCTAAACCAAAACCCTTCAGAGGTACCCTGAACCCTCAACCCTGAATACCACCCTAAGCCCTCAACCCTAAATGGAACCCGAAACCCCAATAAACCGTTAATGGAACCCTAAACCCTAAATCCTGAATGATACCCTCAACCCTAAACCTTGAATGGCACCCTCAACCCTAAACCCTAAATGGTACTTTTAAGCCTCAACCCGAAACCCTGAATGGTGCCCGGAACCCGAAACCCCAAACCCAACATATTTCCCTAGACCTTAAACCCTGAATGGTACCCGAAACCCTAAACTTAACCCTAAACCCTGAATGGTACGTCAGCTTTACATGGTACCTTAAATCCTCAACCCTACACCCTGAATGGTGCACGAAACCCTAACCCCGAAATAGTACCCGTAAGCCAACAAACTTTAGCCTACCGGCAGGCCATGGCGAAGCCAGAGGTGAAGGTCTTCTACGAGAACGACACCCACACCGTTTGCGCTGTAGTACCTTGGCTTAGAGGACCTACAAAACCACCATTTTGAGCTTCCCGCGCCTTTTAAAAGCGATTTTTCGGTGGTTTTGGAACTCCTGCCCCTGCGTTTTTGCAATTCTTAGGGTTGGTGGCTTTCAGGGTCTCAAATCATTGTCTTTGAGGCACTCAGAGTCTCAAATAATTTATTGTTGCGGCAACCAGAGTCTCATTTCTTGTTTAAAAAGGTTTCTTAATATAAAGCTCGACCGTACTTGGGAGTTTCCGAAAATTAGGGGTACCTTATTTTGGGGCCCTTATAATAAGGATCCTACTACTTTGGGGGTACTATATTAGGGTTCCCTATTTTCGGAAACCCCCACTTGGAGGGTCGGGGGACTTAGTAAGTGGGTAATCAGTAGAGTCCAGTAGAGATATATGTACCCTAAATTGGCCCTAAATGAAATATCTACTTACTAAGTCCTCCGACCCTCCAAGTAGAGAGCACGACACCTCGTAAGTTTCGATAAAGCGCTTGCCGTCTTTATCGAGATGTGAAGGTTTTGACGTCTGAGGGGTTTCAATCACCTCAATGACGAAATGAACCCTAAAAGGTTGTAGGGTTTAAATACCACATAAGGATTCATAGTATTCGGGTATAGGGCCCCTACTTTTAAGGGTGATTTGTTCCTTAAGGCATGTATAAGGCTTTACAGCGCTTCGGATGCCCAGGAGCTCAAAACCATTTCTTCGATGTATAGAAGGATTCCCTCGTAAGTACGGGAAGGTGCTATCATCCGTTCCAAAAGCTGTCAACAAGCTCCTTTCCGTTCACGAGAAGCGTAAACGTATGATGCTTCACTCTTACTTGGAGGTTCATGGGTAGCTATAAGTAGGGTTATAAGTAGGATAGCTATACATATAACCCATATTAGGGGACTTACAACCCTACTTAGAACTACTGAAGCTCTCTTTCGCCAGAACAGCACTGCCAGAGGTGCGAGATCCGAATAGCCAGAAAGCCGCCATTGTTGACTCGGCTGCGTGGACTTCAACAGAAAGTCTTGGGAGGTTGCTCTTTCCGTGTTTGTCTTCATCAAGATGCTTCGAGCCTTCCCGCGTTGGTAGTGATATCCCTTGAAAAGCCCCTCTCTTACTACATAAGTTTTACGGCAATGTACACCCGAGACCATGTTCGAAGCATTTAGGCCCCTATGTTCTGGCGGCTCTGCTGCAAGATTGGGTAGGTTCCCCTGAGCACTTGTCACTTGAGGCTTGCTACAGTGTTGGTTTCCGACAAAGGCTGAATGTATGCCTGAGCAGGCCACTAATTAGAACAGTTGTGTTCTTTGTTCATTCTCTTTTTACGTCGTTTCACAGGTTCTTGTAAGCGCTGCCTCTGCAGGGCCCCCTAAACCCTTTTCAACCCCTCTACCTAGATGAGTGCGGCAGAATCTTTCTGCAGCTTTTTGGTGCGATTTTGCGGTTTCGGGGCTGTGAGGCTTTTGCTTCTCACCCAAAGCCTTCCACCATCAGAAAAGTAAACCCTAAAACCTAAAACCCTAAACCCCAAACCCTACAGGTGTTGCAGGCTGTGGGTCGAACGATTTTGAAGCCACAGCAAGCTGTCACAACATGTAATCCCGACTCCACACGCCTTGATCTCAATTCCGCACCCAACCTGCAGCCTATACAGAACCCAAATGTGTTTGTTTGATGCTTCTGGGCTTTAGCATCTGCTTGTATGGGTCGCCCTGAACCTTAAACCCCAAACCCCTAAACCCTAAAACAGAAGCCTAAACCCTAAACCGTAAACCCCTAAAGCAGAACCCTAAACCCTAAAACAGAACTCTAAACCCTAAACCCCTGAACCCCTAAACCCCTAAACCCTAACTAAAGCAGAAGGTAGGTTTCGGGCAGGTCCAGGTCGACACTTCCTTCTGATCCTAAGCTTGGTTCCTTTAAGGGTTCCGTTAAAGGGTTCTACAGGGCTTTTAGGGTTTAAGGGGTAGTGAAAAGTAGGGTTACCTCCAAGCATAGAGCCCTTTAAAGGAAGCCCCCCCTAAACCCTAAACCCTAAGGAACCCCAAGCAAGCCCGAAACTAAGCCCAAAGCCGCATTTTGCTTATCGGGCTTCGGGCCGAGCTCTCGAAATTGTGTTCCAGGGCGTTCTGCTGAGTCTAGACGTCTAGGGCTTAGGGTTTAGGGCTTAGGGTTTGGGGTTTAGGGTTTAGGGGTTTAGGGTTTAGGGCCTAGGGCGTAGACTGAGGATGTATAGTAGGACCCGCAAACCTTCGTTGGTAATTAATACCGACCGGCCAGGACAAGCAAAAATACCCATACTGCTAAACAAGCAGGCGCCTGTCAGCCAGAGACACTGAGGACCCAAGTATCCAGACATTAAGGTCCAAACATTATTTACTTAAGCCCGCCCTCCATTCAAGACAGGGGTCCACTGAGCTCAACCGAGCCCCCAAACCCTGAACCCTCTACCCAAGCTCACAACGAGGTCCTGGGATTCAACTATTATTCCGGAAGCACCGACTCGACCCATGCAGATGTCGTCGCAGCGGCTGGGCTGCACACTGTAGCATAGGGGCCTTAAGTATTAAGTTAGGCTTTGGGGGTGAGTATAGTCCATAGCCATAGAAGGACGGCGTGGGATACACCGTTACAAATCACAAAATCAAGGTTTCATGGGGCCTTAGCAGCTAGACATAGGGTTAGACAAATTTATGTGCAGGTTCCCTATTATAAGGAGGATTCTGGAAACCTTTCGTTGTGAGGTCGCTATGTTTGTTTGTGTCTTTTCGGCCGTTCGTTAGTAGGTTTCACTTTGTTGTGGGTTCGTGGTTAAACTTTACGGCTAAACCCTAAACCCTAAACCCTTATTGAGCTTTGGGTCCTTGGTTCCTGGTTCTTCCGGGATAGCTCTAGCATGGGACCTTCAGCAAGCATCTGAACACGAAGTCGCTTGGCGCGAGCTGCACCCACGCAGTATAAACAATTATCTCCTTATGATAAGTTCTAGGGTTTTGGGTTTATACACATAGGCCCCTAAGTAGTTCCTTTTGGGGATTACCTTATAGGATTCTAAATATAAGCCATAGAAAAGGAGCTACTTAGGGGGCTATGGGTAATTATGCACCATCATCAACACCATCAACCCTAAACCCTAAAACCCTAAACCCTAAGCTTAGGGTTTGGTTGCTGTGCCAAAGATGCTCGCAACTCCGTGGACTGAGCCCCAAAGGCTCTTGCAACAGGCGGCTCTTGGAGTCGGTCTACCAATAGTACTTAGGTTTTAGGGTTCTTGTTAAAGGACTTTATTTAAGTTACCATCATAGGGATCTAAAGGAAGTAATATGGTTTCCTTATTATGGCAGCTTAAATCAAGTCCCCCAAGAAGAACCCAGTTTTTTTGTTTTTCAAGTCTATGAATAGAGCCTGCTTTGGGCTCGAAGAAGCATGGCTGGATGCCGTCGACAGGTTGCGCATCTCGTTGACAAGTTGCAGCCCTGGCCAGAGCCGGTGCTCCCGGACGCCACGAGATGCTGTTTTCACTTGACATCCCTTGGCTTCGAGTCAGAAAGTGCAAAGATTCTCTCGCAGTTTCGCTTGCTTTGGCAAGAGGACAGATGGACGACTTCTAAAAAAAAAGGCACAGTCGCATAAATAATGAAGGCATACAAGACTATATCCCAAAACCCCATTCAGCCTTAACTCCACTTTACAACCCCTATACTAAGCCCTGACAATGCCCCCTATGGTAATCTGTTAAGAAACCTTGTAAATACAGGAAGCCTCTCTTAGGGGTGTTTAGGCTTTAGTTCCCGGCTGCGTTTTTGCACTGTGCCGGGGGGGTCCGAGGCCGAAGACCAGGCCTCCCATTTGGAGAAGCCTGAAGACATTAGGATTTGGGGTTTGGGGTTTTGGGGTTTCAGGACTTAGGATTTGGGGTTTTGGGAGTTTTGGGGTTTCAGGACTTTGGGTTTGGGGGTTTGGGGGGCTTTTGGGTTTGGTTTGGGGTTTAGTGTTTAGGGGTTTAGGGCTTAGGGTTTAACGGTTTAGGGTTTGGGTTTAGGGGGCTGGGAGGTTATGTAAGGGGTTGAGGAACGAGGGGTTGAGGGTTTACGGGTTGGGGATTAAGGGTTGCCGGCTTGGAGGGTTGAGATAGGGTTTAGGGTGTACCTGGACCCCAAAGAACCTACCGTTTTAAGGAAATAAATAAAATACATATATATATATATGTATGTATAAATATAAAGGAATCATAATCAGGAGCCCCAAAAAGGAAGGTTTTGTAGGGTCAAGGTAGGGTTCAGGGGGACTGAAGTCTGAAACCCGTGACCTCCCGAAGCCGAATGCCAAAAAGGACTACGTCAAGAGCAACAACCTCGAGGCGTTGAACGAAGAACTATGCAGGGTTTAGGGTGTAGGGTTTAGGGTTTAGGGTCTTTCGGGTTTAGGGTTTAGGGTCTTTCGGGTTTAGGGTATAGGGTTCAGGGTTCAGGGTTTGGGATTCTAGGGTTCAGGGTTTAGGGCCCTCCCGTCGCTCTTGGACCGCTTAGATTCTGGGGCTTAGGTTTCTGGGGCTTATATAGGGCCTAGCAGTTAGTTGTTTTAAGGGGTTTCGGATTTCTCAGGCCACTTAGAACAAATTGTGCCGGGCCTGGAGTCGGCTTTGCCTGTTTGGATAGGATTTGTGGGGTTTAGGGTTTAGGGTTTAGGGGGCCCTTGGGACTTTTAGCGACTACCACCCCCTAAACACTAATGCCAGACATGCACGTTCTGTCGGATGGTTCTCGTTGCTTCCCTACCCCAAGCATCCGAACAGCCCTCCTGCCGGCAATTACCAAAACACCCAGAGACCCGGTAGATTGAAGCCTAAGCCCTTTCAGGGTTCATCTCGTCTTCAAGGGAGAGCACCGCGGATTGTATTTGAGGGTCAACCCCAAACTCCATGTCGGTACCTGGAAGTTCTGTTACATCGAATTTTGAGCTGAAGGACCAGGGTTTAGGGTTTACTAAACCCAAAATCGTAAGCCCTGGCCCTCAACCCTGCAATTGAGGGAGCACGAAGTTCTACAGGTTTAGGGTTTGGGGTTCAAAGGACACGAGGGCTAGGTACTTGGGTGTGGTGTCGGAGTTCTTTGTTTCCTAGCATGCCCATGCCCACGGCGAGACGAAGGGCGGGTCCGTGTGCTACGCCAGGGAGAGGCTTCAGTCTGACGTCAATCAAATTCAGCACTTCCGCGAGTGCATGCCTCAAATGATGGCAAATTCGGAGGCTACTACACTGCATCTGAGGGGGCGTTAAAGCTTGGTACGCCACGATATCATGGGCGCGGGTGCGCCTGGCTTCACCAGCTGCTGCGTCGAGCATTAAGCAGGAGGGTCTCGAGGGATGTGAGGTGGAATGGGCCCGGTCTTGAACTAGAGAGGCAGCAACAGGCGCTTGGATCGCCACAGCGTGCCTTACGGACCAAATCACCCTCAAAAGTAGGGGCCCTATGCCCTATACCCCGATACTCTGAACCCCTATATGGTATATGAACCCTAAACCCTAGACCCTTAAACCCTAAGCCCTAAACCGGGCATCCCTCGAAATCTCCGCACGCGTCTTTTCGCAGAAGTGTCTCTGCATGGTCTTTCAGACGTTCTCTTGTGTCCGCGTTCCTCTAATTGAGGGTTTATAGGGGTTCAGGGTTTAGGGGTTTAGGGTTTAGGGGTTTAGGGTTTAGGGGTTTAGGGGTTTATGGGGTTTAGGGGTTTAGGGGGTTAGGGTTTGTAGGGCTCATAGGGTTTATAGGGGTTTGGGGGTTTCGGGTTTAGGGCTTTAGGGGGGTTTAGGGTTTTAGGGGTTTAGGGGTTACGCCTAAATCCAGACAAGCCCGACAAAGCCCTTGGAGCCAGTATCCTGTCGGTTGAGTGCCCGCCATCGTGATGAGAGTGCCTGTGTTGTCAGGTAATGTAGAGTTGTAAAGCAATGTTGCAGGTAGTTTGTGCCTTCCTTCCCGATGTGTAATCATGTCTTGCTTAATGCTCCCGATGGTTTTCTTAGATGATACGCATATGTTCTTTGCTATTTCAGCCGACGTGTATTTATATTTTTTCGCTACACACTTCTTGATGTGCGCTTTTCTACATGTACCGGTATAGGTTCGGCAGCAACAAACTTCCATGGTTTCTGTGCAAGCTCTCCATAAGCTATCTTGTGGAGGTGGAATGGATTCTGGAGACACATGCCCATGCAGATCATCTGTCGGCGGCACCGTATTTGCAGGCCTGGAAAGTACAAAGAACCCTAAACCCTAAACCCTTTGAGGCTTGTGGATGGACATGATGAAAGACCCTACCGGCAATATCCATCTAACATTAGGCTGCTCAATTGAGCTTGTAGATGCACACCCTGTTGCATCGAAGCAAAACCCTCAAACTCTCCACCACCACATAAAATAGTCTGATATCTTGCAATAAAGCAGGGTACAAGATAATATCAAATAAGAAAATGCAGTACAACCTAAAGCAATACAGACAGGCTGCAACAGGTTCAGATTTTCGTGCTTGGGCTTTTCAGTCCAGGGTGCGCATGTCCAGGGCAAGCCTCACATCCCCGACGCCACCTCCTGAGAAATACCGGCACTTCGCTTTGTGTGGCCACCACGCCGCAGACTTCTGGCCCTCAGGGTCCATGTACTCAAATAGTATATACTTTGGCCTTAATGTAGTCCCTATATAGGTACTTTAGGGCAAATGTATATACTATTTGGGCACATGGATCCTTAGGGTGGGATAGCGAGGGTCTCATTCGCGGTTCTCTGGAGCTCGAGGCCCGCATAGGGTTCAGGTGTAGGGTTTAGGGTTTAGGGTTAGTGTTTGGGTTTTGAGGGTTTAGGGTTTGGGATTTGAGGGTTTAGGGTGTAGCCCCCTGCGCCCCTGCAATGAGTCGGATCAGTAGTTTAAGGTTTTGGAGATGTAGGATGATTTCAAGAAGCATGCGCTCAACCTGCTGTTCTCATGAAGCTAAAGTTAGGCATGGCCTTGCATCAAAGGAGCACGAGCCTACAACAACGATGCTGGGTAAAGGCTCTTTGCTCCCAGCACAAATCAATCTTTCTTGCCTGGTGCAGGGGAAGCTTGGCGGCAAGATCGCCATCGGCGAACACATCAGAGAGGCTGAACAATATGGGTAGTACATAAGACACAGGGGCTCCTTACACCAATGACTCCCTTGCAGACATCTTCCTTCTCAAAATCGGGTTCCTACTACTATGGGCTTACACTCGGGTCCCCTATAGGGTCTTTGCAGTTAGGATGTCAGAGTTTAGTTGTTTAATGCCCAGCCGGAAACAAACATCTCTACTTGGAGGTTCATGGGTAGCTATGAGGGGGGTTATAAGTCCCCTGAGATGGGTTATAAGTACAGTTATCCTACTTATAACCCTACTTGTAACTACCCATGAACCTCCAAGTAGAGGTTTCTGCCCCTCACCGCTGCCCTTGGCGGCTCTTGGGCGACTGCGAGCACCAGCAGTCCTGCGGACAACGGCCTCCGGCTGAACCGCAAGGAAAGCCAAGGGAGCCACGAAGCGAGAAGAAGGCTACTTGGAGGGTCGTGGGTAATAAGTAGACTTACAATGTACCTTTATAGGGATGCTAATTGGGGTTATGATACCTATAACTCTATCAAACAACTACTTGCTAAGTCCCCGACCCTCCAAGTACTGTGAGGCGCTTCTGCAGAGCAGTGCCTGCAAGTGTGTCAACTAGGTTCCCCAGTAGTACCCTTTTGCCCCCTTTGCTTTTTGGGCTCCCTTATGAAAACCAAGCAGTAGGAAAAAGGGTACCCTGATTATTAAGGGGCTACTGGGGGACCTAGTCAATGTAATGGAAGCAACGGAGGCTCCCAAGGTGGAAGGACGCCGCGGCCGAGACCACTCCTGTGACGGGGAGCATCGTACTGGGCGGACTTCGCGCTTCAAGTTTCCATGGTTTCTGTAGGGTCAACACCCTAATGGTCTAAGGACTCATATTGTTGAAGCTTTGGGGCCCAAATCCCATACTACATTAAAGCATTTGGGCTATTTGGAGCCTTCGGGACAGCGCACAACCCCACAAACCCTAAACTCTAAACCCTAAACCCCCACAAACCCTTGAGTCCTAAACCCTAAACCCCCACAAATCCTTGAGTCTTAAACCCTAAACCCCCACAAACCCTAAACCCTAAAACCCTGAGTCCTAAACCCTTGGTTCTAACCTGCATCCCGAGCCTGGCGGGCCCAAGAAGCCACGTAGTCGGGCCTTAGGACTCCCAGGGGGTTTAGGGTTCAGGGCCGTTTAGGGGTTTAGGGTTCAGGGCCGTTTAGGGTTTAGGGGTGAGGGGTTAGGGTTTAGGGTTCAGGACCGTTTAGGGGTTAGGGTTTGGGGTTTAGGGTTCAGGGCCGTTTGGGATTTAGGGGTTAGGGGTTAGGATTTAGGGTTCAGGGCCGTTTAGGGTTTAGGGGTTTAGGGGTTAAGGGTTAGGACTTAGGGTTTGGGGCCGTTTAGGGGTTTAGGGTTCAGGGCCGTTTAGGGTTTAGGGGTTTAGGGTTAGGGTTTAGGGTTCAGGGCCGTTTAGGGTTCAGGGTTCAGGGCCGTTTAGGGTTTAGGGTTTAGGGTTCAGGGTTTAGGCTTCAGGGTCTCACAAAAAAAACCAAGGTGGTCATTTACCCGCACATCGACTGTCCCAGCTCCGGGGCAGATCTCAGTGAAGCT